>CAUYLG010052620.1:0-24371 GCA_963573385.1 Cacajao melanocephalus | reverse complement strand
AGGAAGGAAGGAAGGAAGGAAGGAAGGGGGGAGGGAGGAGGAAAAGAGGAAGGAAGGAAGGGAGGGAGGGGGAGGAAAAGATGAAGGAAGGAAGGGAGGGAGGGAGAGGAAAAGATGAAGGAAGGAAGAAAGGGTGGGAGGAAAACAGGAAGGAAGAAAGGGAGGGAGGGGGAGGAAAAGAAGAAGGAAGGAAAAGAGGAAGGGCAAAAGAAAAAAACAGAAATTAAGATAGAAATATATCCTTCTTTGTTTAGGAAGTACTTCAGCATTCATTATTTATTTTACATGTTTTCCCCAACAACTCATGGGGAAGGTAAAACCAGGTGTCCTTGAAAAACAATCAGGTATCTGAAATTTACAGGGACCACTTGCCTTGCCCCTGGTTAGATGGTACAAAGCAGATACAGCCAAGCGTTGTGAATCCAATTCCATAGTCTCTTCCTGACATCTTGGCCCAAACTCCAGGATGTGCCTTTACTGCTCCGGGAACAACAAGCTTGTTGGTCTGTCCGTCGGAGATGACTAAGCACCCAGGACCCACATGCAGTGGGAGGGACAGCTCACGTCTTGGGTGCTGAATCCGCAGTCTGGTGACACTAGCTTTCTCTTGCATGATGAGCTGGGGCTCAAAAGACAGAAAACATTACAGAGAGTTTGGGATCGCTTTCCCTTCACTGTGAGAAAGGCACACATCCTGATCTCCACCTGTGTGTGCGGGTGGGGGTAGGAGTGTCAGTTCTGGGGCAGTCACGCTACTGCTCTGGGGAAGGAGTCCTCTGCCAGGTGTGTGAACCCAGGCTACAAGGAGTCCTGGAGGGCTTGCCACGCTGTCCTTTGGGCACGCTTGTGTCCCCAGGGGCCAGGAGGTAGACAGCACTGGGCTGAATCGCCATGCAATGACAGGGTGATAGAATATGTCTCCTTACACATCCTTTATCATTAGCTGTCTAAAGCTTAGAAATACAGAACGGCCCATTGCATACACAATACTTCACTGTTAGTTGAGTGTTTTAGAATGAATCATGTGACCTCATCCTCATTTTTTTTTAACATAGACTAAAATTGTAATCTATATTCAAGAGAGGAGGAAATAGAATTAATTTTTCTGTTACCCTAAGATTAAGTTTTTGAAAGTGTTCCTTTCACAGACCTGGGCATTCTTCATGGAGCCTACTTTTTCTCCACTTTAGGGAGCGCTGTGCCTCTGGCCACGTGGTTACCTTGCAGTGCACAGGTAAGAGTTCTAGAAAGACAAGGCTCCAGGGGAAGGAAGCACACGCTGAGTCCTGTCTCCCTGCCCTCAGAGTCCTCTCACCCCATGCTGCTCTGTGTCCCTTCCTCCCAGCTGCCAGGTGGGAACTCGTGTACCCGTACCTGCTGGAGGAGGGGAACACTGTCATCCTCACCTGTCAGCCTCACCCGTTAGGTGGGGGAGGCAGCCGGAGGGACTCATTAGCAGCAGTCAGGACCAAGGTCCATGATGTCCCCTCACTCTGTAGAGCCTTGAGTCCTTGACTCGGTACCACTTCCTCCTTACACGTGCACAGTGCCCACTCCAGGCCCGGGGCAGTGCCCCTCGTTCCTGGCAGAGGGGAGTGTTCACACAGCAGGGGTGGGGTCTGGAGCAGTCAGGGAGGTGTGTGCACCAGTGGCAGTGAGAGGGGGCTGCAGAAGGTTCCTGCCTGCTCCTGACATCCCAGGGTATTGTCATCACTGGGGAGACGGGGGGGTGGCACTGCCAACGCCGGGCACTGACCAAGCAAGGCAGGTGCTTCTTCCACCACATCCCTCACAGCACCCACTATCCTCAGGTCTCCCCAGGAGCCTGACCACCTCCCCCACTGACCCCTATCTTACAGCACTTGTCTTAGAACTGCTGTGAGCTTTGGGAGCGGGGCAGTGAGGGTGGGGAGAGAAGAGCAGGTGCACGGTAGTGACCCCGTGTCCCCCAAAGATGTCTGCCGGGTGGACCCACAAGCCCTGTTCCCCTCCTAGCCTGCGGTCGTAGAAGGGGCTACAGTGCACGCATCGTGGGTGGAAATGTGTCCTCACTCTCACAGTGGCCCTGGCAGGCCAGCCTTCAGTTCCAGGGCTACCACCTGTGCGGGGGCTCCGTCATCACGCCCCTGTGGATCGTCACCGCCGCACACTGTGTTTACGAGTGAGTGCTGCTGACCATCTTCCCAGACCCCTGTTCATGCCTGGGTCATGGCGGGTGAGGTGGGATGCTTTGGGTGGAGAGCAGGGGCTCCGGAGGGAAGGCAGAGAGTCCAACCCCCAAGTAACGTCCAGCTGGAGAGGTGCCTCCAGCCTCACGGTGGCCCCGTTGCTATCGGCGACTGGTGACCCTGAGCTTGTTTTAAGGATTGTAGCTCCTACAGAAAGGGGAGACAGAGGAGGGAGGAAGCTCTTGTGCTGGAGGAAAACTACAAAAATAAAAGGACCTAGACCTTTCCTTAGCTAATTCCAGAGGACCACGTTATGGCAGAGATAGGGTGAGACGGTGGCGTGGAAGGCTTGAGGGTATATGTTGGGGGCCAGGTAGTGGGTCTCTTCTTAAAATCTCAGGAGCTTAGAATGCAAGAAAACTACAGAAAAGCCTTCCAACACAATGGTTCTCACGTTATTTTTACCCCCTATTTTGTTGCTGTTTGATGAAGAATGGGCCCGTTAGACTCCCTGCAGTGAGCCAAGTTGAGCTCAGCCCTCAAATGCCAAGAGGACCTCAGAAGTGCTGAGAGTGAGGCCTGTCCGGGAAACACGGGGGTGTGGGTCTGTGTTTCTGCAGGGCATGGCAGTGCAGTTGCATGTACAGCACAAACAGGCAGGGCGATGGGACCACCTCTTGCCTGATAACCTCTGTCACCGTCTTCCTAGGTTTTCAGGACACCTGAGGTCGAGGAGTTCAGTGGTTGGGTTCTTCCTGAGCTTCACCTCTTGCTCTTCTCATTTCAGCCTGTACCTCCCCAAGTCATGGACCATCCAGGTGGGTCTAGTTGTCCTGCTGGACAGTCCAGCCCCGTCCCACTTGGTGGAGAAGATTGTCTACCACAGCAAGTACAAGCCGAAGAGGCTGGGCCATGACATCGCCCTCATGAAGCTGGCTGGGCCGCTCACGTTCAACGGTACGTCTGGGTGTCTATGTGGGGCTGCTGCTCTTCATTTGTTTCAGGAGGATTTGCAATTGTTCACTTAAGCATTCTTATGATGGCTGCTTTACAATCCTTGTCAAATATTAATTAGTCATTCCAACTCCTGATTCATGTTGGTGTTGGCATCGGTTGATTACCTTTTCTCATTAAAGTCGTGATGTTCCTAGTTCTTGGCATGACAAGTAATCTTCAATTGTATCCTGGCTCTCCTGTTTGCAAACTTGTCTTACCAGCATTTCAACATTACCCTGTTTCAGCGTGGTTTGTAGATCCCGGAACACGGAACGAATGCACTGATGATTGCCAGGTAGATGGGTGGGCTGTAGTTCCAACGATAACTTAATTTTAGAGCCTTCGTGGGCTGTGTGGCTTGTCTGGTGACACCTTCTCCCTGTTGGTGCCACCTGGAGGCAGGAAGAGCTTCTCAAGGCCAGACCACCTGCGGCCTCTAGGTGGCGGAAGAGAGTCACCCAGCTGTCGTGACAAAGAGCACTTACCTGTCCAGGTGCCCAATGTGAAGGGGTCACTCAGCCAGTGCCACCCACCTGCCTGGTTTCTCCAGGTACAGGGGCCCTCTCAGTTGAGAGACAGAACCTCCCAGGGTGGCCAGCTGGTGTGGTGGTGTCCTCTCATTTCTCTACAGGCTGAAAGATGCTGGGCACCCTGAGCTCCCCGGAAGTACAGGAAAGTTCTCTCCCAACCAGCAGCTCCTAAAGACCCTGTTTCTTAAAAAAGTCAGGCCCTGCCCTCTGGACATTACAAAAATGCCAGAAGAGCCACACCTGATAAAACTTTCAAACATCGGTAGACACAAACAAAGAACCAGGAGCCTATTCCCAAGTAAATCAAAGCCCTTTTCCTTCCCAAGAAAGCAGGGGAGCATAATAAATAGGTGAATTCCCTCTCACTGGAGCAGAATCCCAGCCCGAGACCAGCTGCAGGCTCTACCTGGCAGAGTCAATACTGCATCCATCACATGGACATGTAATTCCTGGAAACAAACATTTCCAGAGAAGGAGGAGAAAGGCTGTGGTGGTGCCAGTTTGCCAACTATTATTAATGATATTTGGTTACAGAAAATGAGGTGCCAGCACTTGTACTTTGACAAAAATTAAAGTGAGTTTTTGTGTTCCTTCTCTGCCTCTCTATTACTGTTCTGCACAGAAAAGCTGAGGGAAACTCAGGGCGTGTTCGCATGAAAGCCTAGGATCCTTTGGGGAAGGCCGGCAGGACCCAGCCCTACACACAGGCAAACCTACCACCTCCAGACATCTCAGGGACTGTAGGAATATCGTGGAGCCATGTTCTATAAGCAATGTGCACAACGTGATCTAGACCAGGAGTGGGCACACGCAGCCTGAGGGTCAGATTTTGGCAAATAGACATTTCACGGGACGCAGCCATGCCTATGTGGGTACCTGGGGCTGTGTTCATGCTCCAGTGGCCGCTGTGGAGACTGGATGGCTCCCAAAGCCTAAAGCGTTGAGTATTCAGCCCTTTCCAGAAGAAATACGCTGACCCTGATCTAGACCCCCACCCGGTGCCACGGGGAGGGCTGGTTCACAGTTTTAAGTGCTCTGGGTGTGGTGGATGGGGTGAGGGGCTCTTGCTGTGAGCTGATGGTTTTCTAGTAACCAAGGGCTTGACCTTGGGAGATAGTCTGTGCTTCGCAGAGGCATAAGCACTGATGAGATGAATTGCTTTCTCAGACTCCTCCCTCAATGGCGTTGAGAACTACTGTTTCCTTTTAAACAGAGATGATCCAGCCTGTGTGCCTGCCCAACTCTGAAGAGAACTTCCCCGATGGAAAAGTGTGCTGGACATCAGGATGGGGGGCCACAGAGGATGGAGGTCAGTGGGCTGGAGCCAAGATTCTGAGCCCAGGAGCCCAGGACCCAGTGGGCTGTGGAGGGGGCTCTTCCAACATCCCAATGTGATATTCCCATGGGCTTCCCAGATACCCCAGCCAGGGAGTGTGTGTCAGCTGCTCAGGACACATGGTCAGCGAGGAGCTGTGGGTCAGGAGGCACGGTTCCATTGTTATGGGGACAATGTGACACCGCAGACCTTCTCAGGAGAGAGCTAGACCTTCTTGAACACAGCAGGTATTTCCCTTCCCCTGCCTGGACCCCTGGCCTTCACTGGGAACATACAGAGCCCACCTAGGCCACCTACCCAGGCTTCATTCAGACTCAAAGATTCGTGTTTGTGAAGACCTCTTGCCTTGTGGGACTTTGGAAGATGTGTTCTTTCATCTTACAAGGAGCAAGTGGAAAAAGCAGCAGATGGGATTGCTGTAATAACAAGGGCAGCAGGGGTGGCAGTAGCCACAGACCGTGTGAAGGAAGCCTGGGCTGCTCTTTCCTCAGTGTGGGCACAGAGCTGGTCACGAGGCTAAGGTTTTCCATCGATCACTTTCTTTGTTAGTAGGAAGAGGATTCATTTCCTGTGGCTGCTGTAACAAATTATCACAGTCTGGGTGGCTCAAAATTATGGAAATTGGCCGGGTGCAGTGGCTCACACCTGTCGTCCCAGCACTTTGGGAGGCCGGGTCCATGGGATCCCTTGAGGCCATTAGTTTGAGACCAGCCTGGGCAACATAGAGACACTGTCTCCACAAAAAAGTACAAAAATTAGCCAGGCGTGGTGGCATGCACCTGTAATCCCAGCACTTTGGGAGGCCAAGGCAGGAGGATGGCTTGAGCCCAGGAGTTCGAGACCAGCCTGGCCAACAGGGTGAAACCCTGTCTCCACTAAAAATACAAAATTTAATCAGGCATGGTGGCACACACCTGTAATCCCAGCTACTCAGGAGACTGAGGCTGGAGAATCGCTTGAATCCAGGAGGCAGAGGTTGCAGTGAGCCGAGATCATGGCACTCCACTCCAGCTTTGGTGATGGAGTGAGACCCCATCTCAAAACAAACAAACAAACATTAGCCTGGCATGGTGGTCCCAGCTACTCAGGAGGCTGGGGTGGCAGGATTGCCTGAGCCCAGGAATTCTGAGCTGCAGTGAGCCGTGATCATGCCACCGTACTCCATCCTGGTGACAGAGTGAGACTTTGCCTTTAAAAAACAAATTAAAATCCGTGGAGATTTATTGAGATTTATTGCCACACCCAATCGAGGTGTCTGCAGGGTGGCTTTCCTGGAGGTTCTGACGCCTTTCCTTTGGGTTCTGGTGGCGAAGCTGCACTGGTGTTCTGGGGCTTGCAGATGGATCTCCAGTCCCGGTTTCCATCCTCTGTGGCTTTGCCCCTGGGTCTCTGTATCTCAAATTTCCCTCTTCTGTGTCTTATAAGGACACCAGTCATTGGATTTAGGGTCTGCCCTAAACTCAGGGAGATCTCATCTTGAGATCCTTACCTCAATTACATCTGCAAAGACCCTATTCCAAATAAGTTTGGGCTCTATAGTGGCAGGAAGGCATATTTTGGAGGAGTCCACAGTTCAGCCCAACACAGGAAGTTCAGGATTTTCCTCTCAACTCTCATTACTTGAGCCCACCCCCTGCTGAAGGCACCCAGGGGCTGACCTGGATGCTTCGGGTCTGCGGGGCCTGTGTAACCCCTGCCTGCTGGTGGTGCTGCCTACCTAGTGGAGGGCACTCACAGCTCTCTAGCTTCCAACCCACCCACGTGGCCCAGCTCTGTCCCAGTGTGGCTGGCAGGGCCCTTCCGGCTTCATCAAGATCAGTACCTCTCGTGTGTGGTGGGAGCTGGGAGACCAGGCTATGCTCCCCTTCCCTCCTTATCTGGGACCTCTCATTCATGACCACCCAGCCCACCAGAGTCATGCGAGTCACACTGGGCTCTAAAGAGGGGGCTGAGCAACAGCTTCATCCTCCCAGGAGATTCTCCATCCCTCTGCAGATTCGCTTCTCGCTGTCAATCTGCTCTGTCCAACACAAAAGGTCCAACCAGCCCCTCTCTTGACACACCACAGCCCAGCCTGTGTTGGAATCTTCTCCCACGATGTGTTGAGCTGTTTCGCTGCATTCTGGGCACAAAGCTGAGTGTCTTGTGACACTGTGTGCTCCGAGAGCAGCCCCTCAGGGCCCGTCATTGTGACGTTTTTTCTCCATGGAATCTCTGTGGGGCGAGCAGGAATGAACGGGTTCTCCCCTCGGCCATGCAGGCAGACCCCGCTGCGAGGACACGGGTGGAGGGGTGGGGCCCCTGTGGACTCACACTCACAGCACACGTGAGGTCCCAGTGCTGAGGAGAGCAGGCCCTCATGCCACCTGCTGAGACCTCCTCGAGGAATGGAGGTCTGCCACATTGAGTCTAGAAAATGTCAAGATGCCTGGGTCACAAAGCAGCTAAGTTGGAGGGGTCCCTCCCTTTGGGCTCCGGGTACCCTTTGGTGTCGGGGTGTGCTTCGGTGTTGGGGGTGCACCTGGCCCACGGGAGGTGTATTAAGTCTCCTGTGGCTGTTGCAGCAAATGACCCCAAATTTGTGGCTTAAAATGACACAAAGGTATCATCCCATAGTTAGGAAGGTCACAGGTGCAAACTCAGTCTCAGGGTGCCGGCGTCAAGTGTGGGCCGGGCTGGCTCCTCCTGGAGGCCTTGGGGAGCCTGTCCCCTGCCTTTCCCAGCGTCTGCGCTCTGCCCGCACTGCTTGGCTTGTGCTGTCCTTGGTCTTCCAGGTCAGCAGCGCCGCATCTTTGAATCTTTCTCTGACTCTGGTCCCTGCTCTGTGGTCATAGATCCTCCTCTGGCTCCTCCAAGGACCCCTGTGACTTCCTCAGGCCCACTCCCTTACTCAAGATCCTCTCCCCACTCAAGGCCTATCCCTCACTGCACTTGCAATGTCCCGTTTGCCTTGTAAGGTGACATAGTCACAGGTTCTGGGGATTGGGGTGAGGATGTCTTTGGGGGTCATTTGTCTGCTGAGCATCCTGGAGTTCACAAAGACGCTGAGTGTGTGACCCTCATGAGCCTCAGTTTCCCTCCCATAACCTGGGGTATTCTGATGGCTGCTGGGGCTGGTGCCCTGGGGAGGTGCCTTGGCCACTGTTGCCCTCCTCCTCCTCCACTTTGGACACTTAAGAAGAGTCAGTGGCCCTGCCTTGAAGCAGAGTGGCCCTTGCGGCTGCGCATAGGCGGCAAGCTCTGGGCTTGGCGTGCTTAGAGACAGTGGGGGTCTCCCGGCCCACCTGCAAGGCCCTGTTGCATCTCATCAGGCGGTGCCCCCCTTGTCCTCGTTCCCTCATCTCCCGGTCCCAGCACATGCCCTCTGTGTTTCGAACCAGGCTTCCTTCTCACACACACTCCCTCACTTGCTTTGAAGCAGGTGACGCCTCCCCTGTCCTGAACCACGCGGCTGTCCCTTTGATTTCCAACAAGATCTGCAACCACAGGGATGTGTACGGTGGCATCATCTCCCCCTCCATGCTCTGTGCAGGCTACCTGAAGGGCGGTGTGGACAGCTGCCAGGTACGGGGCCACGGCGGTGGGCGAGGCCATGGCAGGGTGACCCAGCCCTTGGGACAGGCCGTTGCCAGCGTTTCCCTGTGACTGAGCAAAAAGTAAATTTACAGGGTGTGGAGAAGAAATTTGCTCAAGATATCACTCCTTTTCCTGGCCACCAGGCCTGTGTTTGCCCAGTGTTCCAGCTCTGCATGGGTGTTGGGTGGTGGGACGGCTCTCACGCCACTCCCCTCCCATTCTGACTTTGTGGGGGACCACAGAGGAGGAAGGTGGCAGGGAACCGGTGAATCTGGCCCTCTGAAAGCCACAGTGGGTGGGACTCCAGTTCTACCAGGTGGATCACAGGTCACCTGAAGGCCCTGGCCCGGTGGACCCTCCCTCTCCAGCTGCCCTTGACCTTCACAGGGTCAGGGTCTGCATTCTGGAAGGGACACACAGCTGGAGGCAGTACCCTGAAGGGGCCGAGGGACCCCTCTCTTGGGGATACCATGTCAGGAAGGGCTGGTGTGTTTCCTTCTGTAACCTGGGTCATCCATTGTGACATCATGAGGGTCCCACCCCAACAGCAAGCAGCCTGCAGGGCAGTGCCTGTCCCCTGACCTTTGCTTCTTTTCTGTCACCCAGGGGGATAGCGGGGGGCCTCTGGTGTGTCAAGAGAGGAGGCTGTGGAAGTTGGTGGGAGCAACCAGCTTTGGCATTGGCTGTGCCGAGGTGAACAAGCCTGGGGTCTACACCCGCATCACCTCCTTCCTGGACTGGATCCACGAGCAGATGGAGGTGGGTGCAGTGCTCTCCCCAGCTCACCTCGTTCCTGGGATTTGACCTCTAGGGTCCATTAAATGTAGCCTGGTCTTGCGATAAAGAACCAGGGAGTGTCCGAGTGGTTGTCAATTCTGAAGCAGTGATTTGGTGGCTCCAGGGTGTCAGACTCATGGGCTGAAAACAGAGATCACAGCTAGTCCTGGGCAGCTCTGGGCGGGTGCAGCCTGGCATGCAGAGGAGCTGGGGCCAGGAGGAAGAAGGAGCCTCACCACACGGAAAGGAGGAGGCAGCAAGGAGGAGCCCCTGCTGGGATGGGGACCGGTTGGGTGTGTCCCTGTGTGCCAGGAGCAGGGAGAGAGTGGGCAAGGGCAGGGGAGCTGAGACAGTGTCGGAGAGGACCCTGCCTGCCCACTGAGGAGCTGGAACCTCACTGGGAGCCAGGGATGAGAGGCAGAGTCCCCTGTCAGGAGGGGCTTGGGGAGCTCTGCATTGGTGTTGGTGTGGGGCTGGGGGGGTCCTGAGGGGGAGGAGTGGAAGGAAGTGGGAGGGGCCTGCAGGGGGGCACCCAGCAGCAAGGCTGGCTTGGCAGGACCCGGGCAGGCAGGGGAACTCTGAGACAGTGGAAGAGGAAGAAGGAGCCCCAGGGCCTCTCTGGGACCCTGGCGACTGCCCGCTGGCAGGTTGGCACAGCGCCTTCCTCATGTGGCTGCTGGGGAAACGTGTGCTGACTGACCTCAGATGAAGTCTTACCCAGTCCTTGGGACAGTTTAAAACACAGGAGGCCCTCACGGAATGCGGCTGGTGGGATCCTGGGAACTGCGGCTTTGGGAGAAGTGGTGCGCGCAGGCCCTCCAGCAGCGTCCTTGCTGGAAACGCAATTTTGTTATAAAGTCAATGGGGAGAAAAATTGGTTTCATTATATGTCATTTTGCTTAAAGTTGTAGTTTCCAGGAACTATCAATGACGTCAAAGTGAGCATGGTTTTTTCCCTAATTGAGGTGAATTTATATAACCTACACTTTTGAAGTGAACAGCCCTGTAGCATTTAGCACATTCCCAGGCTTGTACGGCCGCCACCTCTGCCAGTTCCTGGCATTCTCACCTCCCAAGACACGTGCGCCCACTCCACTCTTCTCCCCAGCCTCCGACACTCACCAGTCGGCTTTCTGTCTCTAAGGCTCAAACACCTTTTAAAAAAGCACCTTTAATTGGAAACAACTGACCAAGACAGGACATCAAATGCTGAATGTGCCTCAGCCACTGATTTTCATTTTGCTCTCATTGATTTTGTGTTTTAAATGAGAAACTACAAACCGGTGTCCACAGCACACGGTGAGGCCTGGGACTGAGATGTGGCCTAGTTTCACCTCCAGCACTGCTGCCCTGCAGCCCTGAGCCGACCCCTAACCCTTGAGATGCGGTGCTCGGCTGCGTGGAAGGTGCTTGCTCTGCTCCCCTTGCTGGGAGAGGCAGCTTGGCCCCATACTGGGCACTGAGTGGCCTGCAATGCCCTTCAGTAGAAAGCTCAGCTCAGCCTGCCTGCATGTGGAAAGGACCAGAAGGGGCAGCTGAGGGGAGACCTCCTCTGTTCAGGGTGCTGTGGGAGCCTGGGGTGCACATGGGCCGTGTGGGCACAGAGCGCAGAGGGCAGGAAAGGAGAAGCCAGTCCTCTGAGCTGGGTCTGTAGTGCATGGAGGCGCTCATGGTACTGAGCACTGAGCTGGTAACCCTAAAAGTCCCCCTTAAGACACTGAAGGTGCAAGGCAGCAAAGCCCACTCCCATGTCTTCAGCTGTCCTGGGTGAGCTGGAGACAAAGGTTCAAAATCATCCTGGAGAGCCGGCTCACAACGGCGCCACGTCTGGGCTGCCTCAGCCCTCCCCGTCAACCCCACCCTGATCGGTAGAGCCCGGGACCGTCCCTGCACTACAGGGGAGGCGACCTGCATGAGGACCGCCAGCTAGCAAGGGCAGAGCGCGAGTCACATCAGACCCCCACATGGCCCCAGCTTGACTGCACTGCAGAATCAACAGATCTCAAACTTAGGGGTGCATAAGCCCCTTTGTTAACTGTGAAGATTGCAGGATGTTTCTCAGGAGTCTGATTGGGAGGTCTGGGGTGAAGACCCTGGTGATTTTGTCGCACGGGGGCTTTAGGGCACACTGAGAAACCCTGGGAGGGGGTTGGAGGTAGATTCCTCTGTTGCGGCGAAGCTAGGGTGCTGGAGGTTGACTGTGACGCCGGCTGGCTCCCACCGTGCCTGGAACCCCTGCTCCCTGCAGAACAATTAGTCATCCGCTGCCTCCACCCACCAGTGCCTGCGTGAGACGCCTCGGCCTCAGACATGCCCTTTCCCAAGTCTCTCTTCAGACTTCCTAGGGCAGACCCAGAAGATGCTTCCTTTCTCGGAAGGGTTTCCAGCGGGCCCGCTGTGCATTTCAGTTGTTCCATTGTGAGGAATGTCAATGTGAGGAACTTCCAAAGGCTCACTGTCTTTCGGGGAAGTGTCCCATCTGCTAGGTGGTGGCATGCCCATTGCCTCGTCTTCATCTTCATGTCTCCTCCCCTCCCCTCCCCTCCCCTCCCTGCCCCGCCCCACCCCATCCCACCCCTCCCCTCCCCTCCCCTCCCCTCCCCTCCTCTTCCCTCTTTCTTTTTTCTTTTTTTTTTTTGAGACAGAGTTTTGCTCTGTTGCCAGGCTGGAGTGCAATGGCACTATCTCAGCTAGCTGCAGCCTCCGCCTCCCGGGTTCAGGCAATCTTCCTGCCTCAGTCTCCTGAGTAGGTGGAGCTACAGGTGCGCACCACCACACCCAGCTAACTTTTGTATTTTTAGCAGAGACAGAGTTTCACTATGTTGGCCAGGATGGTCTCCATCTCTTGACCTCGTGATCCGCCCGCGTCAGCCTCCCAAAGTGCTGGGATTGCAGGCGTGAGCCACCGCGCCCGGCCTCATCTTCATTTTCATGCAGCACTTTCCTCTATCTAGTTGGGGCTTGAAACAAAATTGTTCTGAGTCAAACCAGAACTTAGGAACACAACGCCAAGGTTTGGAAGGTTCCTGTGGAAGTGATGGGCTGTCGCAGGCGGAGGTGGAACCTGCAGGTGTATTGCTGGTCGGACCTTTTCATCCCTGCCCGGGATCCGCTCAGAATGGCAGCCCCAGGAGGAGGCCAACCTTGTCTTCACCATGGAGAACAGCCTCCCATCCCCGTAGGGCAAAATGCAGGTGCCGGCTCCGTCACAATGTTGGACAGATGGTCGGAAGTGCTAAAAACAATAACACCTTTGTTTTCATTTTTAGAGGGACCTAAAAACCTGAAGAGGGACCCAGGTAGCCACCTGAGTTCCTGCGGTGATGAAGACAGCCTGATCCTCCCCCGGACTCCCGTGTAGCAACCTTGCACATGAGCAAACGCCCTTGGAGCTCTGCGTTCCGGTACCAGTAGCCGACCTGAAAGAGGCACCCTCCGTCTGATTCCAGCACAACCTTCCAGCTCCTTCCTTTTTGTTTTTCTGAGATGGAGTCTCGATCTGTCGCCCAGGCTGGAGTGCAGTGGTGAAACCTCTGCTCACTGCTGCTCCACCTCCCGGGTTCAAGCGATTGATTCTCCTGCCTCGGCTTCTCAAGTAGATGCAACCACAGGCATGTGCCACCATGCCCGGCTAATATTTGTATTTTTAGTAGACACAGGGTTTCACCATGTTGGCCAGGCTGGTCTCGAACTCCTGACCTCAAATGATCTGCCTGCCTCGGCCTCCCACAGTGCTGGGATTACAGGTGTGCGACACTACGCCCAGCCTTGAGCTCCTTTCTGATCCTCACTAAGAACAAAAGCAGCAGCAGCTCGCACGTGTGGCCTTCCCCACCCGTCCCTTTGGTTTTCTCTCTAGGTCTCTAGGGCTCTTGCAGAATTCCTGACGAGATAAGCAGTCAGGTGACTTCACGTGCAAAGCCTCCAACGGCCACTCAGTAAAGATGCACCGGCCCAGAACCGCAGGAGCACGGCCATTGAAGGTGTAGCCGCCTGCGTGTTTTTATCCCTAGGACCAGAACCAGACCCACCCTTTCTACTTCCAAGACTCATTTTCACATGCGGGGAACTTAATCTAGGAATGACTCATTTAAGGCATATTTTCATGATTTCTTTGTAGCATTTGGTGCTTCATGTATTATTGTCCCTTGATTCCAAAGAACATCTGTTTTCTTCCCATGATGTCTGGCGTGTCTGAGTGGATGCTGACTGGTCGTGTGGGTGGAAATCATACACCGAATTCCAGGGGCTCCATTACTGTCATCTGTCCTGTGTGCATTGTGGGCGTGGCATTCTTCTGCTGGAATGGGTGCTCAGCAGGTTAGCATCAGCTCATGTCATACACAAAACTCAAAAGCAGAGCAAGACCAGGCATAGTACTGGGAGTGAGCAGTGGCCGGAGGGAGTGAGCGGGGGTTGGAGGGTGTGAGCGGGGCCTGCAGGGTGTGAGCGGTGGCCGGAAGGTGTGAGCAGGAGCCAGAGAGTGTGAGTAGGGGCTGGAGGCTGTGAGACCTGGACGGAGGGTCTGCGTGGTGGCCATAGTATGTGAGCAGTGGCTGAAGGGAGTTAGCCCTGGCTGGAGGGTGTGAGTAGTGGCTGGAGGGAGTGTACAGTGACTAGAGAGTGTGAGCGGTGACTAGATGGTACGAGAGGTGGCTGGACAGTGTGAGCCGTGGCCAGAGGGAGTGAGTGATGGCTGAAGCGGTGTGGGCTGTGGCCAGAGGGTGTGAGCGGTGGCCAGGGGAATGAGTGGTGATCAGAGGATGTGGGACCTGGACAGAGGGTTTGAGCAGTGGCCAGAGGGTGTGGCCTGTGGTCAGAGTGAGTGGGTGCTTACCAGAGGGTATGACCAGTCACCAGAAGGAGTTGGTGGTGGCTGGAGGGTGTGAGGGGTGTCCGGAGGGAGTGGACAGTGTCTGGAGGGTGTGTCTGGTGGTCTGAGGGAGTCAGCCTTGGCCGCAGGAAGTGAGCCGTGGCTGAAGGGTGTGAGCAGTGGCCAGAGGGTCACAGGGGTTGCTGAGATCTGCGGTTCCCTTCACATGTGCCGTGGCCACTTGCCAATCACTTTCTTCACCAGGAGCCGCTGGTGCAAGGACGCAGTCCCCCACCTTCAACCCTCCTGCTCCTAGGCCTCCTCATTGGCACCTGGGACTGGTCCAGCAGAGGCCAGGGCACCTCCAGGCAGGGATGGTGTGCAGGAGATGGCCAAGCCATTACGTTATATTTTCTATATCATTACTGGTTCCCAGTGCAGTATTAAAGTTGTGTACTCACTTCCCGGAGGCCACAGAGGAATAGACGAGGAAAGGGAAGGGACAGGAGTCGGGGACGGAACCCAGGACCAGAGTGCTGCTGGCCTATCAAGCTCACCCTCAGAGGAAACCTAGGAACTTCCCAGGCCTGGCTGCCAGAAGGGGCTGGGGTGGGGGGGCAGCTACTCCCACTCAGTCCTCCAGGTACCTGGAAACTTCCAGATTGGGTGCTAATCCTAGACCTTGGGGCCTGTGGCGTGGGTGCCTCAACTTACCTCCCTCCTGCTGTCAGAGCTTCCTGGAGGAAGAAGGACTGGGGAACTTGGGGGTATGCTTCCTGCCAGACAGAACTACTTCCAGCAGCCATAGCTGGGGGTCCCACAGCCGAAGCACAGCCGAAGCAGGAAATAGGCTGGATAGCTAGGCGGGCCTCAGGGACCAAGGTCAAGGCTCTGGAGTCTGCCACACACTTCAGCCCCAGCAGGCAGGTCTTCATCTCACTAGGAGTCAGCCCTTCTGCTGGGCAATGTTAACAACAGTTCTGTAGCCCAGAGGCCTCCCTAAGGCTCCGGCCAGCACTCTTAAGTGAGTCCTTTGGATGTGGGAGGAACTGTTATCTTCCTGGTACAGTGACACCCCAGGGACAGGAGACTTAGGGCTGAGGATTCAGCTTAATCGCCTCCCAGGATCATTCTTCCGTCCTCAGGAAAGGAGATCATCACTAACCACAGAAAAACTATCTAGGAAAACGATTTTAAAAGTTATTTTTAGTTTGTAAAGTCATGAGAACTATGATTTCAGATACATTCTTATTGGGCTAATACTTTTGAAACTGAAAATGTTATGGAGATAACAGTAGAGTCACATGCAGTCATAACCCAGAGGGCGCCCTTGTAAACAGTGCCCAGTTTTCCCTAATGATAATATTTTGTAAAACCATAGTTGAGTGTCACAAGCAGGATGTTGACACTGATTCAGTCAACTCCTCTTACTCAGATCTCTCCAGCTGCAGGTGTGTGTGTGTGTTTGTATTTAGCTCTATACAATATTGTCACCTGTATAGATTTAAGTATCCACAACCACAGTGAAGATACAGAATAGTTCCATCACCAAAAGGATGCTTCCTGCTGTTCTTTTTAAAACTACACCCAATTCCCTCGTGAGTGTCCCGCCCCTCTCTAACCCCAGGCAACCACGAATCAGTTCCCAATTTCAACAATGTTGTCATTTCAAAAGTGTTACGGAAATGGAATCATCCAGTATGGAACCATTTGGAATTGACTTTTTAGTTCAGAATAATTCCGTAGAGAGTCATCCAAGTTTTTTTGAGTATCAGTACTTTGTTCCTTTTTTATTACTGAGTAGTATTCCATAGTGTGGCTATGCCAGCGCTTAGCTAACCACTTACCTGTTGAAGAACAGCTGGACTGATCCCAGTTATTGGCTGTTACAAATAAAACTATTTTTTTGTTTCTTTTTTTTTTTTTGAGACAGAGTCTCGCTCCATCACCAGGCGCCAGGCTGGAGTGCAGTGGCGCGACCTCGGCTCACTGCAACCTCCGCCTCCCGGGTTCAAGCAATTCTCTTGCCTCAGCCTCCTGAGTAGCTGGGACTACAGGCATGTGCCACCACGCCCAGCTAATTTTTTTGGATTTTTAGTAGAGACGGGGTTTCACCGTGTTGGCCAGGATGGTCTCGATCTCTTGACCTCGTGATCCACCCGCCTTGGCCTCCCAAAGTGCTGGGATTACAGGTGTGAGCCACCGCGCCTGGCCACAAATAAAACTATTATGAAGATTTGTGTACAGGTTTTTGCATTTGCGTACAAGTTTTCATTTCTATAGAATAAAGGCCCAGGTGGAATTGCTGGGGAATTTAATAGCTGCATACTTCGATTTTTAAGAAAGTGCCACACTCTTTTCCAGAGCGGCACCACCGTTTTACATTTCTGCCAGCAGTGTAGGAGGGATACGGTGTTCCAAATCCTCACCAGCATCTGGCTTTGCCACCGTTTTTGTTTACCACTTTGATCAGTATCTCATTGTGATTTTGATTTGGATTCCCAGACAGCTAATGAGGTTGTCTTCTGTCTGCATGTTTTCTTTGATAAGATGTCTGCTCATGTCATTGACCCATATTTTAATTGGTTTGCCAAAGTGCTGAGTGTTGAAAGTTTTTATATGTTCTAGATACAACTCCTTTGCCAAATATGTAGTTTGTAAATATTTTCTCCCAGTCTGTGGCTTGACTTTTTATCCTCTTCTCATGGGCTTTCACAGAGCAAGAGTTTTACTTTCAATAAGATCTAATTTACCAGTTTTTCCTTTTATGTATGGTGCCAAGTTGAAGAAGTCATTGCTTAGTTTGGGGTTCCAAAGACTGTTTTCTGAAAGTTTATAGTTTTATGCTTTAAACTTAACTCTATGATGTATTTTGAGTTGTTTATTTTCTTTCTTTTCTTTTCTTTCTTTTTTTTTTTTTTTTTTACAAAGTTTGGGGTTTAAATCAAGGTTTATTGCCCCCACAACCCCTGTGGAGGTCCAATTGTTCCTGCACCATTGGTTGAAAAGCCTGTATTTCTTCCACTGAATCACTTTTACACTGTTGCCAGAATCCACTGGGCATGTCTGTGTGGGGCTATTTCAGAATTCTCCAGTCTGCTCTGTTGATCTCTTTGTCTATACTGCTGCCACTACCACACTACTTTGGTTTCTGTGGCTCTATAGTAAACTTTCATTTAATGTAGAGTGATCCTTTCCATTTTCTTCTTATTGTTTTAGCTATTACAGGGACTGTGTTTTTCCTTATAAATTCTAAAATAAGCTTATCTATGTTTGCCAAAAACCCTGTTGGGATTTTGATAGAAATTGCAATAAACCTGTAAATCAATCTGGGGAGAAAGCACATCTTTGCTACATTGTCTTCTGATCCATAAACATGGTATGCCTCTTCATTAATCATTTGATTTCTTTTGTCAGAACATTGTCATTTTCAACATATAGATCCTGTATATGTTTTGTGACGTGTATACCTAAATATTCCATTTTTTTAAAGTGATCGTAAATGGCATTTATTTTTAATGTCAGTTTCTTCACATTCACTCATAGTATATAGAAATGTGTCTGGCTTTTGTGTGCTGATATTGTGTGCTATGACCTTGCTGAGCTCTCTTATTTCTGAAAGATTTTTGTTTTTATTTTGTTTTGTTTTGTAAATTCCTTGGGATTTTGTGCATAGGGGATTATGCCATTTGCAAATAGCTAATTTTATTTCTTCCCTTTCCATCTGCATCATTTTTTTTTGTTTTTAACTTGCCTTATTCCAATAATTAGAACATCTAGGAATATGTAAAATATGAATGAACCTCCTTCCCTTATTCTCAATCTTAGGGGCAAAGTATCCAGTCTTTCACTGTTATGTATGACATTAGCTGTAGTGTTTTTAGATGCCTTTTTTTCCAAGTCAAGGGAATTCCCCTCTATTACTAAATTGCCAAGAGTTTTCATTATGAATAGGCGTTAGATTTTTGTTAAATATTTGTCCACATCAGTTTGATGTGATCAAATGACTTTTCTTCTTTAGCTTGTTGATATGATGGATTATGTTGATTATTTCATAATGCAGAACCAGTCTTGTGCAGTTGAAATAAACCCTACTTGGTCATGCATATAATTCTTTTTGTACATTGCTTATTAGATTTGCTAATGTTTCTTTGGGGAATTTTACATCTAAGATCATGAGAGATAGTGGTCTGATGTTTTCTTTTTCGTGTCTTGCCTTTGGTTGTGTTATTAGCGTGATACTGGCCTCACAAAATAACTTGAGAAATGTTCATCCCTCTTCCATTTTTCTGGAAGAGATTGTGTAAAATTTGTGTTAATTCTTCTTTAAAAACTGGACCTATATGTTTCTTTGGGGGAGGAAATTTTAAATTATGAATGCAATTTCTCTGATGGTAGTAGAGTTTTTCAGATCGTAAAGAATTGACATCTTTGTTGAGTTTTGGTTGAGTGTTGATAGTTTGTGGGTTTTGAGGAATTAGTTCATTTTTTTTCCTAAGTTGTCAATTCATGAATGTAAAGTGTTTCATCATTTTTTCTTATTATACTTTAGACATCTGTGGGATCTGTAATGATGTCCCCTGTTTCACTTCTGGCATTAGTTATTTGTGTTCTTGTCTGCTTTTTTCAATTTTATTGATTTTTCCAAAGAACCAGATGTCTCACTGATATTTTTTCTATTGTTTTTATATTTTATTTATTTCTGTTCTTTTCTTTATTATTTCCTTCCTATTCTTTGCTTTGGGTTTATTTGGCTCTTTTCCTAGTCTTGAAACTTAGCTTACTGATTTGAGAGCCTTCCTCATTTCTGATGTAATTTAATGCTATAAATTTCCCTCTCAGCACTGCTTCAGCTAAGGCCAACAAATTTTGATATGTTGTGTTTTCATTTCATTCAGTTCTATGTATTTTAAAATTTCTTTTGAAACTTATTTTATAATCCATAGATTATTTGGAAGTGTGTTATTAATTTCTACATGTTTAGAGATTTTTCTGTTATCTCTTACTGACTTCTACTTGATTCCATTGTGGTCAGCAAACCCGCTCTGTATGACTTCAACTATTTTACACGTTGTGGAGGTTTGTTTTATGGCCTGGGGTATATACGCTCTATCCTTGTGGATTTACATGGATGATTAGAAGAATGTGTATTCTGTTACTGTTGGGTGGAATGTCCTATAAATATCAATGAAATGCTATTGGTTAATCAGTTCAGATCTTCTAGATCCTTGCTGATTTTCTGTCTAGTAGTTCTGTCCATGGCCGCTGCTGTGAAGGAGTCTTGACGTCTCTCACTCTAACTGTGGGCGTATCTCTTTTTCCTTTCTGCTCTATCCATTTTCTTCTGTGTATTTTGGAGCTTTGTGGTTTGGTGAGGACTAATTCTTCTGAAAATTTTAAATGGAAAATAGTTTTTGGAGCCATGTAATTGTCATAACACATTTGAGAATATATACACCCCATTTTTTCTCCTCTGGCCACATTCAGCTTCTTCATCATGCCATCCTCAGTGCAGACTGAGGCAGGAAAGATCAGGCCCATGGAGGCCTGGGCCTCAGAAGCGAACTTGCTGCTTTCATTGGTCTTGGGAAATGTTTTTGCACAGTCTCCTTATGTGGAAAACTGAAAAAAGACGAGGGTAGACTTGCAAAGGAGCTTTCTAAACATTCCATCCCCTTAATAAAGCCAAAATTTAAAAATAGAACATAACGGACAGATGAGTGGGCTTCAAACATTCTCTGCCACGTGTGTTAAAGATGAGTGTCTCATGGGGAGCCCGGCTACGGTCAGCTCTGAGCTTGAGAGAACACAGCCACCCCTTCCTCTCCCACTGAAGAAAGTATGTGAGGATCCAAACGAGGGAGAGCAGTCTGATAGAGAGATGCTTGGATCTCCTCCAACATACGTTTAAAAATGAAGTCATACATCTAACATGCCTGGCGACACCCTGGAGGATGCTGAGCCGCACTGACTGCAGCCACGCTTTCCGAGGACAACCGCCCATGCGCCTTTGGGAGATGCCTCAGTGGTTCTCAAGTGGTGAGGAGGGCCCAAGAGGGAGGCAGTGCCACCCGAGAGCATGGGGAGTGAACCTGGGGTAGAACAGGAAGTCTCAGGGTCCAGGCCTTGCACCTGAGTGATCATGCAAATCAGGCATTTTCCTTAAGCCCCCCTTTTCCAGAGTCCTCCTTTGTAACCTGTCTTAGCTAAATCTTAGGATTGTTAGGAGGATGAAGTGGGATTGTTGCTGGGAGGGACCATTTTGGCTGTTTGCTTTTGCACAAACTTCTAACAGCAAGTTGAATGACAAAAGTGATAGCCAGGCATGGTGGCTCACGCCTGTAATCCCAGCACTTTGGGAGGCCGAGGCGGGCAGATCATGAGGTCAAGAGATCGAGACCATTCTGGCCAACATGGTGAAACCCCATCTCTACTAAAAAATACAAAAATTAGGTGAGGGTGGGGGTATGTACCTGTTGTCTCAGCTACTTGGGAGACTGAGGCAGAAGAATCGCTTGAACCTGGGAGGCAGAGGTTACAGTGAGCTGAGGTCATGCCACTGCACTCCAGCCTGGTGGCAGAGTTAGATTCCATCTCAAAAAAAAAAAAAAAAAAGTGGTATAAAGGTCTTCAGTGTCTCCTACAGGTGTGAAGTTTGCACAGAGGTGGAAGTCTGATGGCCCCTCAGATAGGCGGCTGGGGCCATGCCTGTTGTCAGGGCTCTGTCCTCCAAAGACACAGCACAGCAGGTGTGGGGGTAAAACCCCACAAGTGCCATGGCAAGGGTCTGAAGCCTCAGTCTGTTCCCATATAAATATTGACTTAGAAAAGAATTAGAAATATAGGCACATAGTTATTCCTTTATATAATCATATATAATCTTATAGTTACTTATAATCATAAAGATATATACTCAACATTACTATCAGGTTATGAAGCATGGAACTGAGGTGACATTGTGAACAAAGTGATCCTAAGGCAAGATGCTCTAAGCCCTCTGTCACACCCACATAAGGGCTGCTGGAGGGCGCCTCGGCTGTGCGGCAGCGCCAGCACTGGGAAAGCGCTCGCTGTTTAGCCAGCTAAGGAAGGAGATGTCCAAAGTGGCTGAGTCATCTCCTTCCTGGGGAAGTTAGGAGAAAAACTCCGCTTCTCCAAGCTCTTGCGGTAGGCCTGACGGCTGTCAGGGACACCCACAGACATCCAGGGGCTTAACTGCCTCTATGTTATGCTGGGCTTCAGTGGTCACATTCCATATCCACTCACACCCTGCTTCTGCACCTGGTTTCTCTTCTTCTCAGAAGATAAGAATTAATAATAGTAACATAATTCTTAATGTTCTTGACATTTCTGACAAATATGTGAAGAGCGCTGACACATCAGGTTTTCTCCTTGTCTCGGCTTTTTGAAAGTCCTGGGCCCCTATCTCCAAGACATGTGATTTACCTGAGTGTATCACTGACCACCATTACCTCACCCTACCTACCCTGCCTCCTGCTTTGTACTCAATGAAAGTCAGAGCATCCAGGCACTCGGGGCCGCTGCAGGTCTCCACGCTTTGGTTGGCAGTGGATCCCCGAGCCCAAACTCTCTTTTCTCTGTCTTTGTGTCTGTGTCTTTTATTTCTACAGTTTGTCATCTCTGCACCAGCAGGGAGGGGTTCACAGAACCCTGCAGGTCTGGACCCTACAGCAGGGACACAGAGACTCAGATAAAGACACACTGATGAGATAGGATGCACCCAGGCAGCACAATACCACGTGCATCCCCCACTGATGGATGATGGACATGGTCAGGCTGTCCTGGCCTTCAGAGCCCTGTGCTCTGTATCTATATTTAAAGGAAGTAATTTACAACGGAAGACATGGTTACAAGGTATAAAAATAGAAATAAAGTATCTTAGAATAGAACAGAACTAGAGTGTCTTCAGAGCTTATCAAATCCTGGGCCTTTGTCAGCAAACGAAAGTCTTCCTCTTGGTCAATCTTGATGGCGCCCTAAACCAATGGAGACTCTGGCCTCTTCTTCACCATGTCTTTATCTCTGGGACTCATAGAGTATCACAGTGAGAACAGGCCTTGGAGCAGTACCAGGGATGAATCACCACCATCCTTGGGACGTTCTCCTTACAAATAATTTGTAGTTCTTGACCTTTCCTCAGTAGAAGCAGGCACTGTTCATCATCAGTGCCACATAACATCCTCACATCTGAAATAAAAACTTCACCACATATTTATGTCTTGGGTAGACATGAGTTGACTACCACCATGGGCCATATCCACGGGGTTCAGGCCGGAGTGGTGGCAGGATGGCCAGAGGGGATACATAGGTCATAGGAGAAGGAGGAGTCTGTGGGCTGCACCAGCCAGTGCATGACCAGGATGGGGCAGTGCGAAGGCCAAGGAGGCAAAGCTCCAGCAGTGCCCGCGGACAGGAGGGAGGAAGGGACATGGTGTCGAGGAACGGGACTGGCCCAGTCCACTTGCTGCAGGGACTCGGGTGCCAGTGAATGGGAATCTGCAGTGTCCATGCTACCCCAGGCTGAAACCTTGGCGAGGAGTCAGTAGCTGAATTCCAAAGTCATCTGCTGGGAGGAGCAGGACTGCGTTCTAGCCTGGTTGGAGCTGTGCCTGAGTATCGGTAGTTTAAGAAACTGCAGCTTGGCAGAGCTGGGGGTGGTTGGAAAGGGGGGTATGGAATTGAGACCTGTGTAGAATCCTAAACACAGGAAAATCACTTTGTGTGAAGATGTCCCTCAAAAGAAACCTTCCTTAATAGTGAAAAATTGTAAGCAACCTAAATTACCAATAATAGAATTATATTATTTTCTTCAGCTTTTAAGTTCCAGGGTACATGGGCAGGATGTGCAGGTTGTCACATAAGTAAGCATGTGTCACAGTGGTTTGCTGCATAGATCAACCCATCACCCAGGTATTAAGCCCAGCTTCCATTAGCTTTTCTTCCTGATGCTCTCCCTCAGCCCACCCCATGCCCCTTCACAGGCCCCAGTGTGTGTTGTTCCCCCCGATGTGTCAATGTGTTCTCATCATTCAGCTCCCACTTATAAGTGAGAACATTTGGTGTTTGTTTTTCTGTTCCTGTGTTAGTTTGCTGAGGATAATGGCTTCCAGCTCCATCAATGTCCCTGCAAAGGACATGATCTCATTCCTTTTAATGCCTGCATGTGGTGTAAATGTACAATATTTTCTTTATCCAGTCTATCACTGATGGGCATTTGAGTTGATTCCATGTCCTTGCTATTGTGAATAGTGCTGCAATGAACATACATGTATGTATCTTTATAATAGAAGGATTTACATTTGAATATATACCCAGTAATGGGATTGCTGGGTCAAATGATATTTCTGCTTCTAGACTTTGAGGAATTGCCATACTGTCTTCCACAATGGTTGAACTAATTTACATTCCCACCAACAGTGTAAAACTTTCCTTTTTCTCTGCAATCTCTCCAGCATCTGTTGTTTCTTGACTTTTTAATAATTGCCATTCTGACTGGCATGAGATGATATCTCATTGTGGTTTTGATTTGCATTTCTCTAATGATCAGTGATGTTGAGATTTCTTCATGTTTGTCTGGCACATAATATCTTCTTTTGAGAAGTGTCTGTTCATGTCCTTTGCCCACTTTTTAATGGGGTTGTTTTTTTCTCATAAATTTTTTTAAGTTCCCTTAGACTGCATATCAGACCTTTGTCAGACGGATAGATTGCAGAAGCGTTCTCCCATTCTGTAGAGTGTCTATTTGCTCTGATGATAGTTTCCTTTGCTGTGCAGAAGCTCATTAACTAGATCCCATTGTCAATTTTTGCTTTCGTTGCAATTGTTTTCGGCATTTTCATCGTGAAAACTTTGCCAATGCCTGTGTTCTGAATGGTATTGCCAAGATTTTCTTCTAGGGTTTTTATAGTTTTGGGTTTTACATTTAAATCTTTCAGTTTTACATTTAAGTATTTACATTTAGTCCATCTTGAGTTAATTTTTGTATAAAGTGTAAGGAAGGGGTTCAGTTTCAATTTTCTGCATATGGCTAGCCAGTTCTCCCAACACCATTTATTAAGTAGGGAATCTTTTCCCCATTGCTTCTGTCAAATTTGTCTCTTCAACATTTGATGTGAGTGAGGTCTCACTCCTAGTTCTCAGTTCCTTGGAGGCCA
>CAUYLG010052618.1:0-68383 GCA_963573385.1 Cacajao melanocephalus | reverse complement strand
CTCAGCCTCTCAAAATGCTGGGATTATAGGCATGAGCCACTGCGCCCAGCCCTATTTATTGTATTTCTATTTTATATCAGGGTCTGTGTGCTGAGTCCTGGGGATATGACGATGAGAGCCTCACAGAGCTCCCAACTGAGTCAAGAGACAGATGTTAGTCAAATAAGCAATAGTTCCAAATGGTGAGTCCCCCAGGAGGGCACTCTGGAGCTGAGGTCTGCAGGTTGCCTAGAAGTTAACAGGGAAAAGAAGTGGGACTGGGTGAGCGGAGGAGCAGAGCTCCTCTGTCCCAGGAGGAGCAAGGAGGCCTGTGTGGCAGGAGCACGCTGAGCAAGGGCAGAGAGGGTGGCGGGAGAAGAGTCTGGAGCAGCGGCCAGCCCATGGAGTTTCATCTTGTTTCTCAGAGCCATGGCAAGTTTGGAAACTTCTATCTTGAAGATCCCATTGGTGCAGTGTGGGGAACGGATTAGTGGACCCTAGAGCTTTCCAGGCAAGGCTCATCCAGGGACCCATGTGGGGATGCAGAAACGGAGACAGATTCCGGAGAAATTTAGGAAATGAAATCGCTAGGAGGTGATGATGGGTTGGTTACGGGATATAAGGGAAAGGGAAGCGTCCAGGATGACAGCTGATTCTCAGTATGTACCTGGGTGAAAGATGCGCCAAACTAAGGAGGGATGGGCTTGGAGGGTGGTAATACTAGGAGTTCAGTCTCGGACATGCTGCTTCAGTTTGGTAGAATTTGGCCTGTGGGTGGGGACCGTGATCTAAGAGGGGGTGCTGCAGCCGGGTGTGGTGGCTCATGCCTGTAATCACAGCACTTTGGGAGGCTGAGGCAGGCAGATCACCTAAGGTCAGGAGATCAAGACCATTCTGGCCAACATAGCGAAACCCCGTCTCTACTAAAAATACAAAAAATCAGCCAAGCGTGGTGGCACACGCCTGCAATCCCAGCTACTCAGGAGGCCCGGGAGGCGGAGGTTGCGGTGAGCCTAGATCTCGTCATTACACTCCAGCCTGGGCAACAAGAGCGAAACTCCAGTTCAACACAAAAGGGTGGGGGGAGGGGCACTGCCTGAGCAAAGGCAGGGAAGAGGGTTGGTCGGGCTTGGGGGTGCAAGGAAATGGAACGGACTGCACTGGAGGCGGTTCCTCTTGGTGTTAGGTGGCTGCCCCTAAGATGGGTTTGGGGTTGTCTGCGGGCCACAGGGCATGCCCAGCAACGGCAGCCATCTGGTGTTGATAGTAGTGCTGCCTGCGTTAATGACCAGGGAGGGAGGGTGAGTGAGTGACGGGGTGTCAGGGGAGCCCGCCTCTCACACAATGGCACACATGGCCACCAGAGCTGGCAGGGAGGGGCCTGATTAGGGTTTGGCTCTGCTTAATGAGGGGCTGGGGGCTGCAAGGAGAGCCCTGTCACCCAGATGTAGGTAAAAGGCAGAGAAGGGGATAGAGGGGTGGGTGGTCACCAGGACGAGGGCTCCTGGTTCTAGCCCTGGCTCTGCTAGTTACTTACAAGCTGACCTTGGGAAAGTCCACTCATTAGCGACTTCATCCATTGATGGAACACATCCATCAGCCATAAACAGTGTGGCAGGCTTTAGGGAAGGTATTAAGATCTAGCCTTTGGAGGAAACCAGAGACTTACACATAAGTAGCAGCAGTAGTTGTAGCAGCAAAAATAAAAGAGCTCAATATGTGACTGCATTCTGGGTCCCCTGCTCTGCCTTTGGTAGCGTCACCTCATTGACTCTTTACAGCAGACCCTGTGGGGTGGCTACTCTTCTTATCCCTATTTTACAGATGAAGAAACTGAGGCCTAGAGAGGTGAAACCTCAAAGATCAGAGCCAGCAAGAGATGGGGTTGGGATTGAACCCAGGTCCACGCTGACTCGAATATTTTTCCTGTCCTACATGAGTGGTTCCCAAATCTGGCTGCTTATCAGAATTACCTGGAGAGCTTTTTGGACAATACAGAGGCCTGATTTTTTTTTTTCCTTTTTCTTTTTGTTTCCTGATTCAGAGTCTCTGGGTCCTGGGTGGGGCCATTGTTGAGAGCCTCTTGTGCTCCTTTGCCCCCTCTTCTGCAAAGCTCCTGCCTCTCCCGCTTGGCTCTCTCTGCCCGGGGTGCACAGGCCTTGCTGTTCTCAGGGAAAGCCTACTGGCTCCCCCACCTTTGCCTTTACACCTGCCCTCCCAGAACACTCCGCCCAGCCCTTCTTGTGGCTTGTTCTTGCCCCCTCTTCCTTCCAGTGCCTTGTTTGAATGTCAGCTCCTCATAGAGACCTTCCTGACCATCCCATAACCCTTCTCCTCCAACCTATTACTCTTGGTCCCATGGGTTCTCTACCAGGGCCAGTCACCTGGGACACTTAAAATCTCTGATGCCCAGAGGCTGACTCTGTTGGCCCAGGGTGAGCCCTAGGCTTCAGTGCTGCCTGGCCTGGGACACGGACCGTCACTGAGTCTCACTGCTCACCGCTCTCTCCTTGAAATTATACACGTGCTTGGTTATTGTCTGTGTCTCTGCTAGAGTGGAGAGCAGGGGCCTGGCCTGTCTTGGGCTCTGCCATATCCCCAGCACCTTCAAAAGCACCTGGCACACAGTAGGAGCTCAGTGAGTACCTATGAATGAAGGAATGGGATGGTGGGGCTTGAGAAAAGACAGCTTTGATTGACTGTCAGGATCGATCTGTTCCCAACATCTGGTGTACCCTTGGAGGGTTCTTCCCACAGTGAAAGTTTACCTCATCTGTCAGTTTCACGCCTCCATGCTATCCGGAATGTTCCACTCTGACTGCAGGACCACCTCGGAGTGAGGACAGTGGCTTGAGATGGCAGGAATCACCATGGTCTCCCTGAGATTCAGGCTGCACATTGGCAGAGTCAGAGCTGGAAGGGCAGGAGCGGGGTCGAGTCGGAGCTCTGGCGGTGCAGATGGGCCCTGAGGAAAGGAGCCTCAGCTCAAGTCAGGCCCTGGTTGAAGAGGGCCTGGAGGGCAGGAGCTGCAGCATCCTGTGTGACCTCGGCCAAGCCTCTGACTTTCTCTGTGCTTTAGTCTCCCCATCTGTACCTGCGGGGCCTGGGCTGAGATGATCCCAAGCCCAGGACATCGGGAGTTTGTTCCCTGAGTCCTTTTCTGGGCAGCACAGACCTTCAGAGGGCTTGTAAGGGGTTAAGCTCCTCCGGCTCTGCTCCGCACGCAGACAAACCCCCTCCTTCTGACAAACACTTGTAGGAAATCAGGCTGGGCGCTTCCTGCTGAGGCGAGGCAAGGCGGCCTCAGCCGCAGCAGGGGCGGGGAGAGGTGGGGAGCGATGCTGGTGTGTGAGCAGCAGCCGGGGCTGGCAGAACGGCCTGGAGGCGGGCCAGGGCGCAATGGAGGCAGGGGGCTCCCTGGGTTTGGAACAAAGACTTCAAAGGCAGGTCCCCTGAAACTGGGCCGGGAGGACCGTGGTGGAGCCCAAGAGAGGTAAGGGATCGGAACGGAAGAGGGCCCGGGAGGCCGCCTTCCTTCTGGACGGGCCAGTCACCGACTCTCTGGGACAGCCCAGGCAGCCAGACCAGCCCAGCCAGGAAGTTGCAACTGCTGGAGCTGCATCGCTTCTCTCTTGACTCAGGGGAGCCCACCCCTCACCCAGGGCAAGCGTGGATTTAAGGAGGATTTCATCAAGCCTCAGGATGCTAGATTCCAGTCCCAGCTCTGATGCTGATCTCTTGTGAACTTGGACAGGCGGGTCCATCTCTGTGCCTGGGGTGTCCTCATCTGCACCTGGAGAGTTAGTGTCCTTGGTTGCTAAGAGGTCTCAGAGACAATGCAGGGATGGGGAGCAAGCCAGGAGGCAGTGGCAGCACTGGTGGGGGATCCCCATCAAAGCAGTAGCCCCTTATGCCAGCTGTGTAAGGGCAAGGAGAGGAGCTAAGGACGGTCTGAGGACCAGCAGACCCAGCTCAGCTCTTGAGGATGGCAAGACCAGAGACAGGGCACCGTTTCTCTTTCTCCTCGGCCTCCGCTGCTGGAGCGGGCTGGGGGCAGGGAGGGGACACACAGAGGGGGAGTGGCTGGTGCTTCCTTGCAGGACTAGTGTCCACACAGCTGGTGGAACCCCTTGAGAAAAGCAGGTCTGTGCCAGCTGGGGTTGGGGGATGGCTGAGGCCAACAGCACAGTCTTTTTGGAAGATCTGGTTACTGATATAGGGGGTCTTCTTTCCCCATCTCCCTGCCCCCTACATGTCTGATGGTCTTGGTTTCAGAGTTGCAGCACCTGGGCTTTGGATCCTCCAGCTGCACTTCCTGGCTGTGAGGTCTTTGACAGCCTGCCACATCTCTGTGCCTCAGTTTCCTCATCTGGGAGGTATCGGGATGGGGTGGGGGTTAGAAGCAGGGGTGCACCCTGGGCAGCCCTGGCTGGAGGGGAAGGGGTTGCAGAGGGCACAGGGAGGCACTGCAGGCTGCGTGGCTGTGCTGGCAAAGGAGAACCTGGGAGTCTGGACTGTACTGAGGGATCAAGCCGTACAGGGAAGGGTCGCTGGCTGTGGAGTGGCTGAGAGGGCAGAGGAGCCCTGTATGGGTGGCGGAGAAGAGGAGTCCATCCCACCCAGGAACTGAAGATAGACACTTTGGGGATGTGTTAGACCCTTGAGAGAGCAGAGGCAGGGGTGGCATGGGGGTAAGGAGATGTACAGAAGGAGGACAGAGTGGCTGCTACTTTCTGGGGGGCCAGTTTCTCCAGGGATGGCGGGGGCCCTGAGCTCCACAGCCCTCCCAGTGGGGACTTCATCCTAAAGGAGCGGACCCTCCTGTGGTCCGCCCCCAGCTCACATGGCTGGAGTCTTCACCAAACCCAACTCACTGCCTTTGAGGAGCAGCCTTGCTGCCCTAAGGAAGGCTGGCTGGAACAACCCTGCCTTTTCTGGCATTCAGGGACCCCTGCTCATAGCTCTTCTTCAAGGTCAGGTCATACTTTCAGACCTCCGTGCCTTTGCCTGTGCTGTTCCCTCTGCCTGGAATGCCCTCCCCAATCTTCTCCCCCAAAACCCTCATCGTTTCTCAAGCCCGCCTTAAAGCTTCCTGTAATAACACTTCTGTATTGCACTAACTCGCACCATTCAAAATTTTGGAACGCTTTTACTCTTTTCTACATTCTTTGCATCTTATATAGTGCCTGGTATGTAGTAGGAAGTCATAAGCCTTTTTTAAAAAGTTAATTTGCACCTGCCAGGTGCTCCGTGTGTATCTTTGTACTTTGAAATGTGACCTCAGGGAGGAGGAGAGAGGTTAACAGTTCTGAGGCGGTTGCCCTTAGGAGCTGAGTCAACCAGGGACTTCAGCATTCTTTGAGTCCCATCCCCTGCCTGCCAGCCCACCCTAGCAGGGTGAGCAGGTGGTACTTTCTCTATTTTACAGTGAGGGAAATGCAAGCCCAGCCATACATGGTGAGTGACAGCAGCCAGGACTAGCACCTGTCCCCTGATGCCCAGCCTGCTTCTCTATCACAGCATCGTCCCTGTCGGAGGTTGGCATGTAGTCGGCACTAGCGTGTGTTTGTTGACTAACTGGCTGACCGGCCAGTTCTGGGGCTCTTGTTGTGCTGAGGGCCGTGGCTCGCATGGAAGATGGAGGCCTTGCTGGGGAAAGGCTCACTGGTGTAGGCGCCTGGGGGCAAGTGCAAAACTCTAGCCAGTCACCGCAGCTGCCTCTGACGTGCACCTTCCCCTGGTTACAGTGAGATTTCTGCCACGACTGAGTCATCCCAGAAGACAGGATGTTCCTCTTTGTGCACCCAGAGGCCTCTGTGATTGGGCAGGCTGCTCTGTGGCAGAGCTAGAAGAAAAGCCCTTTAAAAAGTCAAAAACCGCATACCTTCCCCGGCCCCTTCCCAGCAGAGGCTTCAGAACCAGAAAAGCAGCAGCTAAACTGTAGCCCCTCCTCCACCTGCCTTAACTGGTAACTGCGGGAGCAAGGAGGCCTAGTGGACTTCAAAGGGCAGGCCCTGCTTGAGGCCCTGGTTTAAAATGCAGATTCCTGGGCCCTATCCCAGGGCCACTGAGTCAGGCTCTCTGCAGGTTGTTTCAGGAAACTGCATGCTTAGAGGATTCTTAAGCACGCCGAAGCTTAAGATCCCTGGCAGGGATTTCCAAGAGGGGTACAGGCCTTGCAGAAGGTATGAGAAGCAAGGATTAGAGGTTCTATTTAAACTACAGTTGACCAGCTGGGTGGGTGGCTCATGCCTGTAATCCCAGCACATAGGGAGGCTGAGGCAGGAGGATCACTTGAGCCCGGGAGTTCAAAACCAGCCTGGGCAAAATGGCAAAACTCCATCTCTACAAAAAATTTTTAAGAATTAACCGGGCATGGTGGCGCATACCTTTGGTCTTAGCTACTCAGGAGGCTGAAGATGGCTTGAGCCCAGGAGGTCAAGGCCATAGTGAGCTCTGATTGCCACTGTGCTCCAGCCTGGGTAACAGTGAGACCCTGTCTCAATAAAATAAGATAACATATAAAATACAGTTGACGCTTAAACAACACAGGGGTTGGGGGTGCCAACCCTCATACAGTCAAAAATCTGCTTATAACTTTTTTTTTTGAGACATAGTCTTGCTCTGTAGCCCATGCTAGAGTGCAGTGGCACAGTCTCGGCTCACTGCAACCTCCACCTCCTAGGTTCAAATGATTCTCCTGCCTTAGCCTCCTGAGTAGCTGGGATTACAGGTGTGCACCACCACACCCGACTAATTTTTGTATTTTTAGTAGAGACAGGGTTTCACCATGTTGGTCAGGCTGGTCTCGAACTCCTGACCTTGTAATCCGCCTGCCTCGGCCTCCCAAAGTGCTGGGATTATAGGCGTGAGCCACCGCACCCGGCCTGCTTAGAACTTTTGACTCCCCCAAAACTTTATCAATTGCCTGCTATTGACTGGAAGCCTTGCTGATAACATATACAGTTGATTAATGCATATTTTATGTGCTATATGTATTATGTCCTGTTTTCTTAAAGTAAGCCAGAGAAAAGAAAATATCATTAAGAAAATCATAAGGAAGAGAAAATCTACTTACTTTCATTAAATGGAAGTAGATTATCATAAAGGTCTTCATCCTTGTCATCTTCATGTTGAGGTGGAGAACTTAAGAGGAGGGATTGATCTACTGTCTTAGGGGTGTCAGAGGCAGAAGAAAATCCATATCTAAGTAGACCTGTGCAGTTCAAAACATGTCATTAACGGTCACCTGTATTTATGTCCTTTTTCCTTTTTATTTTTAGTAGAGACAGGCTTTTGCCATGTGGCCCAGGCTGGTCTTGAACTCCCAAGCTCAAGCTATCTGCCCACCTTGGCCTCCCAAAGTGCTGGGATTGCAGGTGTGAGCCCCTGTGCCTGGCCAATTTTCTGTTGTATCTTTTTAGAAAATCACTTCTGAAATTATTCTTTCTAATACATGTACCATATTAGCATGGTATATTCGAGCAAATACCATTTACTGATGGGTTGTATGATTAAAAAAAATATTGGGGGACCACTAGGCCAACATTGACAGTAGCAAGTCTTGCTCTGGCAGGAAGTAGCTGAGTGACCTTAGCCAAGTTCTACCCTCATGTTTGTAGGGAGGGCAGATTCCGAACTTACAGGTAAAGCTTCTAGCCAGGCTGGGGCCGAGCGGGCTCATCACTTGTGGTGGCGACTGTGGGGCTGGAGGATAATACACAGGGCGAGCTGGAGGAAATTCTGGGGCTCTGCATTTGGGTGTAGAGAGGAAGATGGGGTGGGAACAGAAGCCCGAACACCCATCCACAGAGCAGGAGTTGCAGCCAAGGAGGGAAGAAGGGTGTTCCCTGTCCCTCCCTCCTCCAGCCCTTGAGAAGTTGCCTTTCCCGGGCTGCTCTGTTCCCTGGGGAACTTTGTGTCCAAAAATAGTTGCCTGCTGACTTTTCTCAGCCACACAAATCAAGCAAGATCCAAATGCTCATGAGGATAAAGGGACAAACACAGACTTTCTGTCCTGGGAGGCCTGGAATCATACGCCCTTCGACACAGCATGCAGGGTAGAAAGCCCAGACTGTAGGCCAGAAGGCTGACCTTCACCCTTGCCTTGGGCAAGGCCTCTCCCCTCTCTGGACCTCAGTTTCCCCATCTGTGGAAGAAGGCCTTTGTAATGAGCTGCCCTGGGAGCCCGCTGTGCTGATGGTCCATGGCCGGGAGCTCCCTGGGAGACCGTGCCCAGTCTGGGTCAGCTTTGCACTTCCTGGGCCTGGCTCAGTGCTTGGCATAGAGGAAGTGCTTGGGGAATAGCAAGAGAGTGGGAAAGAAGAGGCAAAAGGAGATGAGAGGGAGAAGGAGTGAGGGAAAGGAGAGGATTGAGGGAAGGCAGTGGAGGAGCCCTTCTCTGGCCACCCTGTTCATGCAGCAGTTGCCTGGCAGGTCCCTGTGTAGCCACGTTCCCCTGTTCATTCTCCCAGAGCTGCCCGAGGGGAACGGGGAACTTTTAAACCACACCTCTGATGGGCTCTCCCTGTGTTCAATACCCCTGCCATCATCAGGGAAACCACTGCCAGGTCCAGGAAAGCCCCTGGCAGGCTCGCTCCCCGCCCCCAGGTCCCCTCACTTGGAAGGCTTTTTCTTTAAACTGAGGTGAAATTCACATAACATAGAACTAACCATTTTTAGGTGAACAATTCAGCGACATTGAGTACATTCAGTGTTGTGTAACTGCCACCTCTATCGAGCTGCAAAACATTTCCATCACTTCGAAAGGAAATCCCATACCCAGCAAGCAGTTAGTGCCACTCTCCTCTCCCCCGGCCCTGGCAAATACCAATCTGCTTTCACTCCCAAGGAGTTACCTTGTCTGGACGTTTCGTATCCATAGAATCACATCATCGGTGGCCTTGGTGTCTGGCGTCTTTCACTGAGCATCATTTTTGAGGTTCATCTAGACTGTACCGTGTGTTGGGACGTCATTCCTTTTTGTTTGACTGCCTGTTTTCAATTATGTTGGGTACTGGAATGCTACCTTTTTTTTTTTTTCTTTTGAGACAGGGTCTCACCTTGTTGCCCAGGCTGGAGTGCAGTGGTACAGTCATGGCTCACTGCAGCCTCAAACTCCCGGGCTCGAGTAATCCTCCCACCTCATCCTCTAGAGTAGCTGGGACTACAGGTGTGCACAATCACACCTGGCTCATTTTTTGCAGAGATGAGGTTTTGCCATGTTGCCCAGGCTGGTCTCGAACTCCTAGACTCAAGTGATCTGCCCGCCTCAGCCTCCCAAAGTGGTGTTGGGATTATAGGCGTGAGCCACCATACCTGGTCTGGAATGCCCTTTTCACCGTCTTCCCCCACCCACCTCTCAATCTGAATTCTTACCCAGGTGAGGGCAGAGATTCCCAGAGGAGCTGGCTTCTAAACTGGCATCACCTGACTTCCCTGGCCTGTGTCGGGCAGCCCCCGTGCCTCCTCCAGCACGTCTCACCTGGATTTCTAGTTGCCTGGTGATGCATCTGCTTCCTCCTGGGGCATCGGGTCTCCTGTGAGCAGGGCCTGTGCCCCGTGCCCACACGCAGAGCCAGTACTCAGTAACACTAGCTAGCATGCATTGGCCTAGTGGTCCCCCAATATTTTTTTTAATCACACAACCCATCAGTAAAAATATATTTGCTTGAACATGTCATGCTAATATATTACATGTATTAGAAAGAATATTTTCAAAAATGATTTTCTAAAAAGATGCAATAGAAAATTGGCCAGGCACTGAATAGAAAATTGGTCGGTGCACTGGCCACTGGACTCCTCATCCTGTATCTCATCTAGTTTATAAAACCCTGGAAGGAGAGAGGAATTATTATCCCAGGTTTATTGATTAAGAAAATGAAGGTAGAGTGACTTGCCTAAGGTCACGTAGCTTTGGGAGGACGCAGCCAGGAGTTGAACCAGGGTTGTCTAATTCCAGAGTTCCTGCTGGAAACTTCTAGTTCCGAATAAAAGAGGGGATCAGGATTGATTAATGTTATCCCTTGAATGTGTCCCTGACAGGGCACAGCCAGGATGGCCAAAGCTGATAGGAGCCAGCAGTGACTCTGGGGCCCCCCGGCGGCAGCTCTCTCTCCTGAAGATGAAGTGGCCCAGGTGAAGCCCAGGCCAGTCCCGATGGCCAGCTCGGGGACTGAGATCCACTGGGCTGAGCCTGGCCTGGGGAAGGGCCCCCAGCGGCGGCGCTGGGCCTGGGCCGAAGACAAGAGGGATGTGGATCGAAGTGGTTCACAAAGCTGGGGAGAAGAGGGACTCTTTCCCAGTGCCACCAGCCCCGAGCTCCTGGAGGACTTCCGCCTGGCCCAGCAGCACCGGCCGCCCCTGGAGTGGGACCCACACCCGCAGCCTGATAAGCATCGGGATTCTGAGTCAGGAGAGACTTCAGGAGCAGGTGAGACTGACCCCCGGCCTCCAACAGTGGTGTCCTGTCCCCGAGACATCGCACGTTCCAGCAGCGGGGAACGGAGTGGAGGGTGCTTCAACATTTTAAATTAAATTCTACAAAGTCTATCATTTAAAATTTGTTAAGATTTAAATTGTATAAATAATACCATTTATTGCAGGACAGTCAGAAAATATAAGCCAAAAATTCGGTAACATTTAAAATTAAAATTAGGTAAAATTTAAAATTTAAAATTATCCATCCCCAGATCACCACTGTTTTCCATATGTATAGATATGCAAATGTAACATAAATATGGAACAGTATTCTACATACTTCATTGTAACCTGCTTTTTTGTTAACTTAATAGATGTGAACATTTTCCTAGCTCATCAGCTCCTCCCCCGCAAGGTCATTCCTAGACTTCCATGGTGTGGATATTCCGTGGTTAATCGGCCCATCTCCTACTTCGGGGCATGTAGCAGTTTCTAGTTTTTGCTATTATAAATAATGCAGAGGTGAATGTCACTAATATATCTTTGCACACTTGATTTGATCATATCTTTGGTAATTTGAATTACTTAGTCCCAGGGTTATGTCCAGTTTTGATTTTTTTTTTTTTTTTTTTTTTTTTTGAGGTAGAGTCTTGCTCTGTTGCCCAGGCTGGCGTGCAATGGCAGATCAGGGCTCACTGCAGCCTCGACCTTTCAGACGCTATCAATCCTCAGAACTCCGCCTCCCAAGTTGCCACCACACCCAGCTAATTTTTGTATTTTTTGTAGTGACAGGGTCTCACAGTTTTACCCAGGCTTGTCTCAAACTCTTGGCCTGAAGCGAGCCTCTCGCCTTGGCCTCCCAAAATGTTGGGATGACAAATGTGAGCCATCATGTCTGGCCATTTTTAAGATTTTTTAAAATCCCAATCAGCAATGAGAATGTTGAGATTTCTTGTTTTCTACAATAACTGTTTTCTGGTTGCATCCAGACCAACTTAAACTAAATCCCTAGTGTTGCTTAGCAAGTTCCTTCTGTCTGAATCTTGCTTTTTCCTTCTATAAAATGAGAGGAATAATATAGTGGAGAATAGGAAGAGCTTGATACAAGGTGGCTATTGCACTTAGATTATAAGCGAGATGCTGCTGTCTTAGGGTCCTGTGACTCCTGCAGGCTGGTGTGGATTGCGTCGTTACTCAAAGTTTTACATACCTGATCTGCTCAAAGTGGGCATTGCCCACTGCTGCCCACTCAGGAGCCATTTCTGAGCTCTCTCTCCAGCGGGGGATGGTGAGTGAAATGCAGTGGGCCGACAGGGCAGAGGCATCTCTTCCTGGGGTCACATGGTAACCCCCTGCTATGATGTAACAGCTGCTACCCTATCCCGTGCCTATGTGCCAGGCACAGGGCTGGGCAGCATCAAGCCCTCTCTTGTTCCCTCCTCACCACCCTCTGTCAGGTAGGAGGAACTAGCCTCAAGTTTGACTATGGATTGCCAGAGAGGTCAACAATTTGCGTATGGCCCCAGTGAGGGGTCCTAGGAGCCAGGATTGAACCCAGGGCTCCCTGGCTCCAAAGCCCAGGCCCTTCGCCCGTAGTGTATGACCCCTAGTGGTGGAAGCAAACTCACCTGCATGGCTGGGGCCTGGTTCCTAGGTCCAGGGAACCACTGGGTGATCATTGGCAACTTAGGTAATGTTCAGGTGTGCTGCTGTAAGCAAGAGTAACTTGCTGGAGGAGATGTTAAGTGGTTAAGGGACACAGAGGCATCAGGGTAGGGGAAGAGCATGGAGGAGCAGAGAGTGAGACAATGGTGCATCTGCCTGAACAGAAAGTCTATGCCTGGTGGTACCCAAACTATGTCTCATGAAACTTTGGACCTATCCCAGAGGTTAACCCCGGGGTCTAGAGCAGAGTGGGTGCTCCATAAACAATGACTGCATGGATGGTGGTTAGATGCATGGATGAATGGACAGGTGGGTGAGGTGGGTGGTGGGTGATGGGTGGGTGAATGGGTGGGTAGATGATGGATGGATGTTGGAAGGAAGGATGGTGGGATAGATGGGTGGGTGGATGGATAAATAGTTCCTGAGTACCCACTCTGTAATAATTACAACAACTGTCTACTTCCTGGGAGTTTTATACCTGATCTTCCTCCCTCCCTCCCTCCCTCCCTCCCTCCTTCCCTTCCTTCCTCGCTCACCCCCCTTTTCTCCTTCCTTCTGTTCAGTCAACAAATAGTATCGGGTACCAGCACTGCAAATGCAATCGTGAACAAAAACAGAGCATCCTTGCCTTCCTAGAGCTTGCAGTATAGTGGGGGAGACAAATGTCAGTGAAACATTGATGAAAAACTGTTGCTATGATAAGTGGTAAAAGGAGAGGTAACCAGTCCTATGAGGACCTGTAAAAGGGCGACCTTGACCTAGTCAGGGAGATCTAAGACTTCCTTGAGGAGGCAGAGGTTGAGCAAATGCCTGCAGGGCAGATAAGAGTTAACTAGGCCAAGGAGGGGAGAGAATCCCCTGCAGAGGGAGGCGCAAAGGGAGGCACATGCACGTAGCCCCCGTGGTGGGAGCATAGTGTGCACAGAGCAGGAGTAGGGGGAGCTTGAGGGGGCTACAGAGAGAGATGGATCAGGAGAGCTAATGGGGCTGGAGTGGCAGGACCTTAGGACCACAGGGAAGGTTCTGCTTTTCTTCTACAGGAAGACATGGATGAGTTTTCAGATGGGGGATGCAGGTGAGGATGGAGGAGATGATTAGGTGGCTACTGACTGCAGCTGGCCAGACAAGAGAGAACGGGGCGTCAGCCAAGGCAGCAGTGGTGGACCTCAGGGCAGTAGATGAGTTTGCGATTTTTACAGGAGTTAATGGGGCAGGACCAAGTGACAGATTGGATCCAGGGGGTTAGAGGGAGAGAGATGGCAAAGAAGCATCTCAGGCTTCTGGCTTGTATGCCTGGAGGGGATGGTGGTGTCGTCTACTGAGATGGGAGACACCGGGTTTGAGTTTGAGTTGGAAGGACCTCTGAGCAACCAGAGGGAGTATCAGACTAGCACTTGGCTACGTGTGGGGCTCCTTGGGATTCTTTCAATTCCCATGTGATGAGGAAATGGAAGCCAGAGAGTCAAAGTGACTTAGGGTAAGTTACATGGTGGGTGCAGACCTGTTATATGCTAAGAAGTGAATGGCCTGCCTTTCCAGAGGCTGAAGCAGAGGATGTGGACAGCCCAGCAAGTTCCCACGAGCCCCTCGCCTGGCTCCCCCAGCAAGGCCATCAGCTGGACATGACTGAGGAGGAGCCAGATGGGACCCTCAGAAGTCCGGAGGTGGAGGATGCTGGAGAGAGCTGCCCGAGGTTGGGGTATGAGGATGGTCTCAGCTTGGAGGGCCATGGAAACACCAGCCCCATGGCTCTTGGGCAGGGTCAGGTCAGGGGCTGGGTAGCTTCTGGCGAACAAGCCGATGGAGACAAACCTTCCGAACATTGCGAGGTCAACCCATCCATTGAGCTCAGCCCAGCAAAGTCCTGGAGCAGTGGGACTGTGAGCCTCGACCACCCTAGTGACGGCCTTGATTCCACTTGGGAAGGAGATATCGATGGCTCCCCATCCACTGCCCTGGCAGAAACCTTGCCAGAGAGCCCCAGCCACCATCTCCTAAACCCAGATGACAGAACTGGAGGCAGTGTTGCTCGGGCAACCCCCATGGAATTCCAGGACTCCTCAGCTCCCCCAGCCCAGAGTCCACAGCGTGCCGGAGATAGATGGAGAAGAGAAACGACCCAATTCGCCTGCCCTCAGCCCAAGGAACACATCTGGAAGACGACAAAGACATCACCTAAGCCACTCCCTTCCCGATTCATTGGCTCCATCAGCCTCCTGAATCCTCAGCCCAGGCCAATCCGGCAGGGCAGACCGCTGCCCAGACAGGGAGCCACTCTGGCTGGCCGATCCTCTTCTAATGCCCCCAAATATGGCCGGGGGCAGTTGAACTACCCACTCCCTGATTTCTCCAAGGTAGGGCCCCGGGTGAGATTCCCCAAAGATGAGAGCTACCGTCCCCCCAAGTCTAGAAGCCACAACAGGCAGCCTCAGACCCCTGCCCGGCCCCTCATCTTCAAGTCACCAGCTGAGATTGTGCAGGAGGTGCTGCTCAGCAGTGGAGAAGCAGCCCCGGCAAAGGACACGCCTCCTGCCCATCCCATCACCAGGGTACCTCAAGAATTTCAGACGCCTGAGCAAGCCACTGAGCTGGTTCATCAGCTTCAGGTTAGTGACACTTATGGCTGGGTGTGTCACCAAGGCCCCTGTTGGCTTGGGGTGGAGGCAAATTGGGGTGGGGAGGCCTGGGATAGAGGCTGACTAGGATGGGGAGGCTGTGGTGGAGGCTAGTTGAGCTGGGGAGGCCTGGGGTAGAGGCTGGTTGGGGTAGGGAGACCTGGAGTAGAGGCTGGCTATGGTAGGGAGGCCTGGGGTAGAGGCTGGCTATGGTGGGAAGCCCTGGGATGGTGGCCGGTGGGGTGGGGAGGCCTGGGGTAGAGGCTGGCTGGGGTGGGAAGCCCTGGGGTGGAAGCTGGCTGGGGTGGGGAGACCTGGGGTAGAGGCTGGTTAGGGTGGGGAGGCCTGGGGTCTGGGGCAGGAACTCCCTGCTGGTAGAGGGAGGGTATGCCTGGAGCCCTGAGATAGACCCAAGTCCTTTGCTCAGAAAGAGCAGGGATTGTACTTATGTTTCAAGGATGATCTGTTTATTTTCAACTTCTGCTATGAAAAAATTAAAATATATACAAGAGAGAAGATCGTGGAATGCATTCCCATTACCTACCGCCTGGCATCCATAATCAGCAGCTCCCGAAAACCTTTCTCGTCTGTGGCCTTACCTCTCCCCTATTCACCCCCGCTAGGTTATTTTGAAGCAAAATCTCGGGCATCCAATTCTTTTATCTAAAAATATGTTCGTGTGTATATGTCTAAAGATAAAGACCTTATTTTAAACACAACCACATACCATTATCACCTAAATGTTAATGCAAGATCCTTAATTATTAACAAATATCAAACCCGCATCCACATCTCTCCATGTCTCATAAATGGCTCATTGGGTCCCATCTGTGGGCCTCAGGATCCAAACATGGCTCGTATATTGCATTTGGTGCCTTTCAACTCTCTCCTCTCTCTTTTTCTTTTTCTTTCTTTCTTGCATTTATTTGTTCAAATCTCTCTTACTCTCTTAGTCTGCCCTCCTTCTTTCTGCCATGCAATTCATTTGTTGAGGAAATCGGTCCGTCCAGCAGAGTCGTCCGCATTCTGGGCTTTGCTGATGTGCTCTGTTCTCTCTTCATGTGTCCCATTGTCCTCTTTTTCTTGAATATTGGTAGGTTTCGAGCTAGAGGCTTTGTGGGGCTGTAATTACCGGTTTACATGAGTATTTCCCCTCCAGACCATGAGCTCCAAGGGCGTAGGGAGTTTTGGCAACAGCACACCCCAGGTGGCCTGTGTGCCTCCTTCAGCAGGCACAGGATGCCTGCTGGCCCCTTGTCTGTGATTTTGACAGTCTCTGATGGTCACTGTCTCAGCCCAGTCTTCCATTTAGGGGTGACAAAGTGGTAGTATGCTAATGCTCTCACTCCTGCATTCATTGCTGGAAATATGCCAAAAAATAAAAATGTCCCTCATCAACTACTTGGTTACCAAGTTCTTGTTTGTATGGGAAAGGCCAGCGAGAGGCTCCGTTCTGTCCTTTTACTGTTACCGTTACTGACCCATAATGGTTCTTAGTTACTGGCCTGTTTTCAGAAGGAGTCAGTTCCTCACATCCTCCAAAGGTGACATGTTTTTCCTTTTCTCCTGCAATGACCTGTCTTTCTAAAGCTCTTTGGATTTGTTTAAGGCAGGTGACTCTGAGTGTATGGAACAGTGATTTTCACGTCTTCTGTTTCTCTGCCATGGGACTCTTGGGTGCTTCATTCAATTAGCCATTGAAAAAAGCACTTAAGCACATCCTGCTTGAGCACCGGCGGTGCAGCCGTAGGGAAGACAGATATGGGCCTCACCCCACAGAGGCCACAGGTGGGCAGGAATTTGGACAGATGAAACAGTGGCAACCCTCTGCGATATGGGTTATGCATCATGGTAAACCAGCCAGTCTAGGCCCTCAGCCTAGACTCGTTGTCAGCGGGTAGGAGCGTCGTCCCGCTGCCTTCTCATGCTCAGAACTTGAACGTGGTGGGTCTGTGTTGCACACGATCCTGAAGATTGCTCAACCTGGATCCCACTGTGGTATGCTGTCCGTTCAGGAACCCAGAAGCCCTTGTGGAGGAGGGTTTGCTGCCAGGGTCCCCCAGCAAGGAGGGGTATGTTGTGTGTCCGGGCATGTGACCATGCTTTTCCCTTTTTCTTCAGGAAGACTACCACAGGCTCCTCACCAAGTATGCTGAGGCTGAGAACACCATCGACCAGCTACGCCTCGGGGCCAAGGTACCAGGCTGGGGTGGGGTGGAGGCATGAGCCTGACTCCCTGAGAAGGTAACACTTTTCTGCAGTCCTAAAGAAAGGCCACTGCCTCCTCCATCTATTGAGGCCCTGGAGATAGTGGAACACTAGTTTTTGTTCTACCCCAAGGTCCCTCTATGACCTTGGGCAGTGAGTGACCTTGCCCTCCCTGGGATCTTTTTTTATTTTATTTTTTGAGTCAGGGTCTTGCTCTGTCACCCAGGCTGGAGTGCAGTGGCAGGGTCATAACTCACTGCAGTCTCAACTTCATGGACTCAAGGGATCCTCCCACTTCAGCCTCCCTAGTAGCTAGGACTACAGGCATGTATCACTGTACCCTGCTAATTTCTTTTTTTTTAAATGTTTTATAGAGACAGGGTCTTACTGTGTTGCCCAAGCTGGTCTTGAACTCCTGGGTTCAAGTGATCCTCCTGCCTCAGCCTCCCAAAATACTGCTGGGATTACAGGCATGAGCCACTATAAGCCCAGGAATTTCATTAAAATCTCTCTCCATCTAGATGGGCTCTGGAGTAAGGTCACCTGGGTTCGACTTCTGGCTCCATTGCTAACGAGCTGTGTGACCTTAGGGGAGTTACTTGGGCTCTCTGAACCTAAGAGAGTAACACAGAATTTCTGTTCAGCCACTGGTGCTTGTTTTCCGGGCCTGAATCTTCCCGGATCACACCTTTCCTTTCTCCCTCCCCACCACCTCGCTATAGCCTCTCCCCTCCCCTGAACAGCAGTGTTGGGCAGGGGTAGAGTGGAGGGGAAACCCACCACCCCAGCCCCCACCCCATCTTGGGAGGAAGCTGTGAATTCCGCACCTTCCTCTTTTCTGAGTGAGGCAGGAAGTGGGACCTGTGGGGCCCCTCGTGGCTTCCTGCTTTTGCTGTGCCCTCCTCTTGCCTCATCAGGCAGCAGTGGAGAAGAGGGTGGGAGCTGAGGTGCAGAGATGTAGACCCCCCCATGCCTGCCCCCCTCCCAACCCCTCACCACCTGCCCCCCTCCCACCCCCCCACCCCGTCATGCTCCAGGACTGCGCCCCCGCCCCCACAGCTGCTGCTGTCAGTGTCTAGAGGCACTTCCGGGGCAGGTGGGCGGAGGCCACTGTGGGGAGGAAGCAGAATTAGGGGGCTGTTCCAGGACTGGGAGCCCCTCTGCGTCGCCACACCTGCCACCCGGAATAGGCAGGCCCTTTCCCCCTTGGCCTCATGGAGCACATCTGTAAAAGAGGGCTAATCAACTTCCTCCTAGGAGCCAAGCAGGCTCCTTCCAGCTTTCTGAACCGCTGGGCCAGATCCGGAGTTGGAAGAGACAGGGGCATCTGGAAGGGGAGTGGAGGGGAGTTTGCTAGGTCATCCTCTCTGGGGAATCCACATTCTCGTGGCTGCAGAATCCAAGTAGGTCCAAGGAGAAAGGAACTGGTCATCAGACCCAAATGCTTGGGCTTCCCCATTTGACAGATTGGGAAACTGGGGCTCCCGCTGGGGTAGGGGCCACTGGTCTCAGCTCTCCCTCCCTCCCTTCTTTCCTTCCTCCTGCACTCCTTTAACGGCATGAATCAGTATACAGAAAGCAATTATTACCTGGCACTTGGCAAGCCCTTTGTAAGAGTTAGGGAATATTATTATAAAGGTGTTTACTGCAGGCCCCTGTGTGCCAACCATGGTGACGCAGGCAGGGGTGGACATGGGGGAGTGCAGCCAGGGTGCCTCCGCTCGTGGGTGCTCTCTTGACCCAGTAGGACTCAGGGCCCCCCCATTGTGTAGTCACTCCGCCCTGGCTGGCACCCAGATCCCTGGCTCCCGTGTGCGAGGGTGTCACAGGAGGAGAGAGCCAGGAATGGCTCTGTGCCAGCTCACTCACTCCCGCTTTCTGGAAAAACAATTGCTTGGCCCGAGGGCTCTCCTCCCTCCCCGAACCTTCTCTCAGCCTCAAGAAGTGTGAGCACGGGCTCTGCCGGAAGCAGGATGATACTGTCAACTCTCGGCCCAGAGCCGCCCAGAGCCCCAGAGCAGGAGGGGAATCACTCCAGGTCCCTGGGGCTTGAGGGGAGCTGAGATTCCAGCTGGCCAGGCTTCCTCACTCCGTCTGGACCTCTGTGCACTCTACCCTGAAGGCTGGAGAGACCCCAGGACGGCCTTCTGCTCAGAGCCCACGAGTTCACAGAGGCAGTCCTGCTCCTCAGACCTCCCCAGGACCCGCCAAGCGACTTCGCTCTGCTCAGAGCCCACGGGGAGGGAGCCGCGCTGTGATGTTGCACTAGACACCCAGGCTAGGCATGGCCGGTAGGTGGACAGCAGTGGTTGGGGACCCATAGGAAGGAGATTGATGTTCACTGAGCAGCAGCAGGTATCCTACCCAGGTTCGGGGTCATCTTATTTGAGCCCCTCCACACAGAGACACTGCGGCTCAGCCAGGTGGAATGATTTGCTTAACATCCCACAGCTGGTGCAAGAGACAAAGCTGGGACGGAAACCTACATCTGCCTGATTCTAGAGCAGGTGTTCTTTTCCTCAGGCCTAGGTAAGCCCTGGCATTCAGGCCCTGGCACTGGCTGTGGAGAGAAGTATAGGGACCAGGCGGATTGATGACGGTTATAGTAATAAGAATGGTCATAGGTGATGTTTATAGACCACTGTCCTAAATAATTTGCAGCTGGGGAAGCCGAGGCACAGAGAGGTTAAGTAACTTGACCAAGATCACTCAACAAGTAGGTGCCAGAGCAGGAGTTGGAACTCGGCAGCCTGGCTCTGAAGCCCATGAGTGACACTAGGCTCTGGCGGCACTGGACTCGGTAGAGGTGGGACCTGCAGCTGAGGAAGCCTGGCCCAGGACCTCCGCCGGGTCTGGAGCCTCGGGGTTGGGGCAGGACCAGGGAGCCTGGCTGTGGGGCGGGGAGCCACGACTGGTCAGGAGTCACTGGTGGGCTCTGTTCTCTACCCTGGCTTCTGGCCAGGGTTTATGGTGATCTCACTGCATTTGCTACCATGTTGCCACCTCCCCCTAGCCCTTGTTCCTCCATCTCAGCGGCAGAGGGATCTAGAAGAGCTGAGGCAACCAGAAACTGCCCCAAAAGGAATTACGGAGATGATGCCAAACCACCTTTTTTCAGTGTGTTCTGATGGCCACAAATTGGCGCAGAAGCCACCGGATGGGGATGGGGGTTGGGGAGGTTTCTGTCTGCAGATGAGTTGGGGAAATGTCTTCCTCTCTCTTCCTGCTCCCCGCCTGCCCGCCCCATTCATAAAGCCCATTAGCATTTTAAAGGCTGAGAGAAATCCATCTGTGCAGAGAATATTCATTTGTTTAACCCATTGTTTCCCAAATTCACCGGTCCTCCCTTCACAGGATGCTGATTCACCTTTCACAGAAACCCCCGAGGGAGCAAATCCAGCCTTGGGGAGTCCCCGGGACACCCTGGCTGTGTCCAGGGAGATGGACCCTGGGAGGGCCAGGCCTGAGCAGCTGCAGTGGCCACCCCCACCCCCACACCCCACCTCGTTGCTCTGCCTGGGCATCTGCTCGGGTTTTGGGCTTCTCTGCTTCAAACTCCTTTATGGTCCCTGAAACAAAGGATCCCACTGGCTTCCCTGGCCCGTCCCTGTTCCCTGTCATTCACCAGGTGGGACCTGAGGCTGAGAGAGGGGTCAGCAGAGGGAAACATGTCAGAGGGCTGGGGCTGCCCTGGGATTTGGGTCACCTCAGGCGAGGGGTGCTGATAGGAAAGCCCCCACAGGGGGGGTCTGAGCAGATGGCTGACAGGATTATTAAAATCCAGCTTTGTTCTCATCTGGGGAGGCTGGGCCTGAAAGAGGGGGAGGCAGTGGGGACCACGCCACACTTGGAGTTGATTTTTCGGCCACAGCCAGGACCTACACAGCTTAAGGAAGAGAGGCTGCTTGCCTGGGGGCCAGGGAGCCCCTTCCACCAAACCCACCCTAAACTGCCAGTTTCTGACCTTGGTGCAGCAGGGGGCAGTTAAGATAACCCCCCTGACATCATGATGAGCAGGTGCCACTAAGAGTGTAGCTTTTCCGTGGATGTGTCTCCATGGTGGCTGTGCAGATAATGATGGTGATGATAATGGTGATGGTGATGATGATGATGGTGGTGGTGATGATTGTGATGGTGTTGGTGATCATGGTGATACTGATGGTGATGATGGTGATAGTAATAATGCTGCTGCTGATGGTGGTGGTGATGATGATGGTGATGGTGATGGTGATGGTGATGATGGTAGTGCTGATGACGGTGCTGCTGATGATGATGGTGATGAATGTCAGGGTGGTGGCTGCTATTTACTGAGCACTTATTTCATGCACAGAGAGGTTATTAAGCCAACTAGGACTCGGAGGCGTGCCGTGGTAGAACGTGGACAGGAACCTGGGCTCTGACTGCAGAGCCCACATGCTAAGCCACAGTTGGCAAACTTTCTCTGTAAAGGGCCAGATTGTGAAAATTTTTAGGTTTGCAGAACATATAGTCTCTGTCACAACTACTCAACTCTGCCACCAGAGTGTGAAAGCAGCCATTGACAACACGTAAACAAACAGGCATGGCTGTGTTCAATAAACGCTTATTTACAAAAGCAGAACATAGTTCTCTAGACTCTGCTCGAAGCGGTTGAACAGCACGTGGTTTCCCCTGCTTTCAAGCTTCAAAAGGTCTTCCTTAGTCATCTGCCTGACTCCAGACTTCTCCCTCACCAACGGCCATGTTAAATCCGCCCTCAAGTGAGAGGGATCTGCTACCAATGGCAGATTAGTTTGTTCACTTCATGTTTCACTCATTCATTTGAACAGCTATTAGTTGCTATTATTATAAATGTAACAATTGTTGGAAATGTTTATATGCGTTAAGAAATAATTATATGTTGTATTGTATAGTATGATATAATTATAACACAGATTATTAATTAAGAGTTACTGTTAACAGTAGAACCAGCTGGGTGCAGTGGCTCACGCCTATAATCCCAGTGCTTTGGGAGGCAGAGGCAGGTGGATCACCTGAGGTCGGGAGTTCTAGACCAGCCTGACCAACATGGAGAAACCCAGTCTCTACTAAAAATGCAAAATTAGCCGGGCGTGGTGGTGCATGCCTGTAATCCCAGTTACTCAGGAGGCTGAGGCAGGAGAATCGCTTGAACCCAGGAGGCAGAGGTTGCAGTGAGCCGAGATCACGCTGTTGCACTCCAGCCTGGGCATCAAGAGTGAACCTCCATCTCAAAAAAAAAAAAAAAAATAGTAGAACCATAGGCGTTGGGGTCAGATAGAGCAGTGTTGTAATCCTTACCCAAGGACTTCTCAGCTGGAGATTTTGAGTAAGTGACTTAATAACCTCTCTGCATCTCAGTTTTTTCTTCTATATAATGGGGTGTTGGGGTCCCCACCTTGTCTTCCTTTCAGGACTGCCATTAAGAGTAAATGAAAGGGCATGGGGTTTTTTACCTGTGTTTGACCCAGCCAAGGGCTGCACTGAAAGATGGTATTTATTACTACAGGGCCTGTGTGTCGAGCTCCTGAATGAAGATGAGGCGTTCGGGTGGGTTTGTCCCTGCCCTGACTTGGCTCTGCCGTGCCTCCCCACTTCCACAGGTGAACCTGTTCTCTGACCCACCCCAGCCCAGCCGCAGCATCCACACAGGAATGGTACCGCAGGGGACCAAGGTCCTGTCCTTCACCATCCCACAGCCCCGCTCAGCGGAGTGGTGGCCGGGCCCAGCCGAGGACCCCCAGGCCTCTGTGGCCTCAGGTGAGTCCCAGAGAAGAGCCAAGCTGGAGGCTCCTTCTGCCTGGGATTCTGCTCTGTGGGGCCCACTTGGTTCACCCTGGGAATGGCACTGGCCTCAGGCCGGGGGAAGGAGGGAAGCAAGGCCCCATTCTGGACACTTTGACTCAAAGGGGTCAGAGATGTGGAAAGTGTCCTGTTTTGAGCCACAGCAGCATGGGGGCAGCCCTGGCCCTGCCACTTGGCATCTTGGTGATCCTGGGTGAGTTGAAAACATGGAGCATTGTCCCTGGGGAGCCCATACCACGGCCAGGCCCTGCACTAAGCCTTGACACATGTGATCTCAGTTAATCCCCACAACAGCCCGTTGAGGTGTACACTGTTGTCACACCCATGACAGTCGGGGGACCAAGACTTGGAGAGGTGAGGACACGCTGAAGCTTACACAGCTCTGGAGGGGAAGTGTCTGGACTTGAACTCACATCTCCCTCTGTGAGAGCCCACACTTGACTGGGAACCCAGAGGCCTGGCATAGCTCTGCCCTTGCCAGCCATGTGACCTGGGGCAGATCTGGACCTTGTTATCCCCTGTAAATGGGGGACGACGCTCTGCCCAGCCCACTTCCTGGGGCTGATGTGAAGATAGCACATGATGACTGAGCTGGAACTTGATGATGGAGGTGGTGGCTTTGAGGTTCAGCCTCAGTCCTTTGGCCCCTGGAAGCACTGTTCTTGACCCCTGCTTTCAGCGATTGTGTATTCCAGGGTGGCCATCAGCTCGAGGAGACCTGAGCCCCTCCTCGCCCACCAGCAGGCCCACCCTAGGGTGGCTTCCAGAGAACCGGGGCATCTCCAAGGACCAGTCCTCAGCAGAGCAGACCCAGGCACTGGCTTCTCAGGCCAGCCAGTTCCTGGCCAAGGTGAGTGGACTCCCAGCTTTGCCCCTGAGAGACTTAACTCATCTGGAGAACAAAGAACCTCTGCCTGCTTGGGTGAGAGGCACTCTGGGAGTCTCCCTCGTCATTCCCCTGCCTCTGCACCAAGTTAACTTGGCCATCCCCAAAACATGAACCCCTCCCTGGTTTTAGAGGCCACACAGCTCCAGCTCCTCCTTGTCACCAGTGCTAGGTTTAACCCCCCTTTTGGCAATGCATCTCATCAAAGTCCCTCCAGTTGTGCTTAAAAGTGTCTCTAGGCTGATTATCGGGAGACTCTAAGCTCTTGCAGGATTCCAGAAGGGTAACAGAATCTCCACTCTGCCTTTTCCTCTTCAGGATAAGTTGTCTCACTTTCTTAGTTCATTTTATTAAATACATCAATTCTCAGTTACTTCTCAAGGGTCTCTGTATCTCCATCCAACAGTCCAAGTAACCTTGGATTGTTTGCAGGTCTGTTTATAACTGTCCATTGGCTTTATTCCAGAAGTTCTTTAAAGTACCTTATGAAAATGCATACGTTTTAACCCCATTCTGAAAACAGAAGCAAGGAAACTGGGGCAGAGAGGAAGTAAGGGTAGAAAAAAATAAAGTATGTGAAGTGAGTAAATAAAATGTTCTGTTGGACCCTAGGCACATTAGAGTCACACATTTAGCTTTGAGCTTCCGAGCTGCCAATGCAAAAAGAGAAATGCCATAGTTACACACATCACCAGGTCCATAAAACAAATTATTTCAGAGAAGCCCCACCACGCTATTCTTCTTCCCTTCCCTTCCCGTCCCCTCCTCTCCCTTCCCCTCCCCTCCTCTCCCTTCCCCTCTCCTCCCCACCTTCCCTCTCTTCCCTTCCCCTTTTCTCCCCACCCTTCCTTTCTCCCCTCCCCTCCCCTTTTCCCTCCCCTCCTTTGCTTTATTGAAATGTAATTCACATACGATGCAATTGATTCACTTAAAGTGTGTGCTTGCTTCAGTGGTTTTTAGTATCTTCACAGTTTTGCCACCATCACCACAATCGATTTTAGGACATTTTCATCACCCGCTAAGAAACCCCATCTCTATTAGGCAGCCACTCTCCATTCCCTCTTCCCCCAGCCTCTGGCAGCTGCTCATCTGCTCCTGTGTTTATGGGCTTACCTGCTGTGGACATTTCATAGCAATAGATTCATGCAATATTTGTCCTCTGTCTGACGTCGGTCACTTGCCGTGTTTTCAAAGTTCATCCATGTTGGAGCAGCACATACATACAAGTACTTCATTTCTTTTTTTCTTTTTTCTTTTTTTTTTTTTGAGACAGAGACTCTCTCTGTTGCCCAGGCTGGAGTGTAGTGTCGCCATCTCGGCTCACTGTAACCCCCACCTCCGAGGTTCAAGCGTTTCTCCTGCCTTAGCCTCCCTAGGAGCTGGGATTACAGGTGCGAGGCACCACACCTGGCTCATTTTTTGTATTTTTTAGTAGAGACGGGGGTTTTACCATGTTGGCCAGGCTGGTCTCGAACTCCTGTCCTCACGTGATCCACTCGCCTCGGCCTCCCAAAGTACTGGGATTATAGACTTCGTTTCTTTTTACTACCACCATATTTGGTTCCATAGCTGGAGACACGTTTCTTCTTCGTCTTACCTGTTGTCCAGAAAATAAAGTGATGTCAAGTCATCACACTGACCAGGAGCTGGGGCCTTAGATGACCCCTCATGATCTAGGGCTGCACTGTCCAATTCAGAAGCCACTGGCCACACGTGGCTATTGCTGTGAATTGAGACATGCTGTGGGTTTAAAACACATACCAGATTTCAGAGACTTAGAAAAAAATATGTAAAATATCTCCCTATTTTTTTATGTTGATTACATGTTGAAATGATTACATGTTGAAATATCATGAAAATGATAATTTTAATAAATAAAACATATTATGAAAATTAATTTTACCTGTTTCTTTTTACATTCTCAGTGTGGTGCTGAGAAAATTATAAATGACATGTGTAGCTCACACTGTATTTCTATTTTATATATTATATGCATTATATAAAATATTATATTATATATATTTCTATATTACATTTCACACTGATCTAGAGCATTCTTAAAACTGAACCTCAAATCATCCCTCGCCTCGCTCTTATCACCAGGCTGGAGTGCAGTGGTGGGATCCTGGCTCACTACAACTTCCGTTTTCCGGTTTCAAGCAATTCTCCTGCCTCAGTCTCCCGAGTAGCTGGGACTACAGGCGCACACCACCACGCCTGGCTAATTTTTTTGTATTTTTAGTAGAGACGGGGTTTCACCATGTTGGCCAGGATGGACTCAATTTCTTAACCTTGTGATCCGCCCGCCTCAGCCTCCCAAAGTCCTGGGATTACAGGCGTGAGCCACTGCGTGCACCCTCCCTTGCCTTTTTTCTAATTAAACATTTTTTGTTTTTTTGTTTCGAGCAGGTAATAGACCCCCCATGATAAGGACCTTTGCACAGTACAGAGGGCATATTGAGCAAAAAATAAATCTTTTCTCCAACCCATGCAAAAACGTTCACTGCACACACTTGTATTTATAGAAATGGTTGCATAAGCTACTGTACCGTGACTTTTTGAAGTCCTGAATTTGAATATTTATTTTTGGGTAGACAATGAATTCGCATTGTTCAAAGTTCAAAGGAAGCAGAGGACATGTAGTAGAAACATCTGCTGCCCATCCCTGTCTTCCAGCCACCCAGTTCTGCTGAACAATTAATGTTTAATTGTTAATAAATTAGTTATTAAGTAATAATTAAATAAATTAACTGTTAAGAAACAATATTTTAGTTTCTTGAAGCCCTCTAGAAATAGTATGTCATATATAAGCAAATGTATTTATAGTTTTCCTTTTCACTCTCTACGTATTTTATACAGATGGTAGCATACCATAAACATTGCCCTATACCTTGATTTGACACTGAAAAACAGGTCTTGGCGGTATTAATAGCTCAGAACATACGTGTTTGCCTTCCTCTTGTTGATGGCTGCATACTATTCCACAGACAGGCATTTAGGCTGTTTCTTATCCCCTCCCTACTGTTCATGCTGCACTAAATATTCTGGCTCATTAGTCTTCATGCACATGAGTGAGCTTCTTTGTCATCAGTAAATTCCTGCAGGTTCCACTTTGATTTTTCTCAAGGCTGCCACGCCTGGGGCTGGTAGTAGAGGCTGTTCCCAGCACCCATCTCTCCTTGCTTGGCAGAAACCCCACGTCCTGAGGACAGACCCAGCTCCTCTTACCAAAGCATGGATGTGGCTGGGTGTGGGAGTCTGCAGGACTGGATTAATGGAGCATATTTCTTTCCCCTCCCAATGTCCAGGTGGAGTCCTTTGAAAGACTGATACAGACAGGACGGCTCATGCCCCAGGACCAACTCAAGGTACTGTCCAATTCAGGAGCTGCCCGTGGAACTGCCAGACAGCTACTGTCTCCCATGGCTCTGTCTCTGATGCCCCTTTTGCTGCAAAATGGGAAAGAGAATCCCAGACACTGTTTATTTTAGAGCAAACAGCTCCTGCTTAGCTTCCCATGCTAACGATTATAATATCACAATAGTTACCACTTACTAAGCAAGGACGGTTGTGTGCCAGGGACGGTGGTAAACCCTAGTGTATGTTATTTTATTTTATCATCATCAAAACCCAGTGAAGCAGTTACAGTCATCACCCTCATTTAACCAGGATGGAACTAAAGCTCAGAGAGGTGACTCGAAGGTCATACAGCTAGTAGGTAGCAGAGCCTGGAGCCAGGTCTGTCTGCCTCCCAGATCCAGGGTCATAATCACTACCTCGCACTACTTTCCACAAATTATCCTGCCTCTCAGCAGGCAGAAAAAGGCCTTTTCTTTTTTATTGCCTTTAAAAAAAATTACAAAAGTAGTTGCCCAAAGTTTGAAAACGAGCTTAAAAAAAAGCAGAGAGGGGAGACCCTTTCTAGAATCCATATCAGTGTATTTCCTTTTGGAATTTGGAGTTTTAGATAACTGTGGTCATAAATACCATTTAGATTCCTGCGGCATCACCAGAGTCCCAGTAAGGAACAGGGAGCTTTCAAATCTGGGAGTGTGGAGGTCAAAGGAAGGAACTGTCAGCACAGGTGTGGGCAGCATCAGGGGACCCAACAAAGGCTGGGGGATCCCCAGGGAGTAGCATTAGCTGTTCCCACTCTCAAGTCTCTCTCTTCCCACCCTGCAATCTTGATAGGTTCCTCCCACTAGACAGACCCAACCAGAAGCCAGCAGGTAGAAAGCCCTGATGCTCAAAGCACAGAGCAGGGTGGGAGAGGAGCTGGGAGAAGGTCTGGAGAGGTAAATGCAACACATCTAGTTTCTAAAAAAGTGTTATGGCAGGAGCATTTTCCTGTGTGGTTATATAGGTGTATATACATACATTTTCCAATCACAAGATGTGTGATGCGTATCATGCATCATCCAGTGGATGACCAAGGACCTTATAAACTAAAACCATTCATTTTTTTTGCTCTCTGTTCTAACTCTGCCATATACAGGGAAGTTGAGAGCTGTCGGAAGACTAGATGTGACCAAGGAGTGGGTTCTAGGTTGTCCTTGGCCTCGGTCTGTCCTCAGAGTTGAGTGGGATACGGATGGTAGTAAGACAGTGATACTGGCTGGGCGCGGTGGCTCACACCATATCCCTGCACTTTGGGAGGCTGAGGCAGGTAGATCACGAGGTCAGGAGTTCGAGACCAGCCTGACCAACATGGTGAAACCCCATTTCTACTAAAAATACAAAAATTAGCTGGGCGTGGTGGTGGGCACCTGTAATCCCAGCTACTCAGGAGGCTGAGGCAGCAGAATCACTTGAACCCTGGAGGGGGAGGTTGTAGTGAGCCAAGTTTACGCCACTGCACTCCAGCCTGGACGACAGAGCAAGACTCCATCTCAAAAAATAAAAACAAAAAAAGACAGTGATACCAATCCCAATTCCTGCAGCTTTAGCCGTGTATTACCTGTGATCACGTTTACCACGCGAGCCTAGCACAATTGCTAGGACCATGAGCTCTGGGGCGAGAGGGCCTGGGCCCATATCTTGTCTCTATCACTCACTCACTCCATGACCTTCACCAACTTAAATGACCTCTCTGTGCCTCAGTTTCATTCTTTTTAAATGAAGATGATAAATTACCCTTCTCATTATGATTCTATTGAAGATAAAATAAATGCAAAGTGCTTTAGCACAGAGCCTCAGTGCTCAGTAAGCGTTCTCTGGCATGCGATGGTGACGATAACATTATCTGGGTTAATAATCTATAAGAATTTGGGGAAAGAGTGGCTAATTTTCTGAAGTCCACAGTTCTGCAAATCAAGAATGAGGATCCAGAGCCTCTCAAGTAATAGGTCCTTATGGAGATATAGTGAGAGTGTATTTGACACTGTGACAGCTATGACAGTTTGTGGTACTTTGGGGTCCTTGTAAGTCTACCCAGGAAGGGCTGGTGTCCTCTGAAGCTGATCCCAAGACTCTAAGTGGTGTCTCTTTTGTGCCAGTCTGATAGCAGAGAGCTTGACCACAGCAGCTCTTCAGAGCAAGCAGCCTCCAGAGTTCTCAACCCCAGACTGTATCTTGCATGAACTCAGGGGCCCAGGTGCCTCCCATGGCCTCCCGCAAGCCATCTCATCTACTGTGTCTGCAGGGACAGGCCCTGGGGGTGCTGAGCACTCAAGTCTTCCTGGCCTGGTCTGGTTTCAGGGCTTCCTGCGGCTGAAGGCTGCCCACGCGGCCCTGGAGGACGAGTACCTGAAGGCCTGCCGGGAGCAACTCGCTGACTCCATGGGGACACCTGGGAGATTTGATCCTGGCAGGTACCTGCTAGGGAGGAAGGCCTGGAAGTACAGATGGGAGGGGTCCCTGGAGTCCCTCAGTCTCCAGGAGGGAGACACTTTGTCCTTATGATTTATACACGAGGGAACAGAGAGAAATCCTATCCTAATTAGCAACACATCCAAATGGTGGCACACTCAAAAGCTGAGATTTGAGTCCCTTTGGCCTCATGTGCTGAGAAGACCCCTTGGCAATAAGAGCTGAAACCCTTGTTGGACTATGGGGACACTGAGGCTAGAGGGGAGTGGGGTTTATCCAAGGTCCCACAGCCCGTGGACGGCAGAGGGGACTTGGACTGAGGCCTCCTGGTTCCCAGTGGAACCTTCTTTCATCTTGTTTATTTATTTTGAGTTCTCACCATCATCTAAAGGCTGATACTAAATGGACCCCAAAGGGCCACCCCCTGGAGTCCCTGCTCTGACACTCTCTCCCGGACCTGCCTGATGGGGCTGCCATCTCGGGCTCCTGGCGCTGATGTTTCTGTATTCCAGGGAGCTGGAGGCAGAGATTTACCGTCTGGGAAGTTGCCTGGAAGAGCTGAAGGAACACATAGACCAGACCCAGCAAGAGCCTGAGCTGCCCCAGTCAGACTCAGCTCTGGACAGCCCCCCAGCCCTGCCCTGCCCCCACCAGCCAATGCATCTGCCGGCTTCTTCCAGACAAGCCCCTATGCCAGCCATCAAGACCTCCCACTGTGAGGTACCTCTTTGCTCAACCATATTGGGCTGTTCCCCTGTGCATTCATTTCTTCATTAATTCATTTCTTCAGTACCTATTGCATATTTATGAAATATATACCATATGCCAGGACCCATGACACATGGTGGGGACTCAGTGGGATGGGGGTGGTGGGGAAGGTGGCCTCTACCTTCACAGAGTTTCCTGCAGAGTTGAACTGACAGTGATTTAGGTATAATTATTACTGCACTGAAGGAGAATTACGGGGTTCTGTGAGAGTAGATAGCGGGAGTAACATGACTGAGTTTAAGGAGAAGTTCAGAGAAACTTTCCCTGAAGAAGTCATGTTTAAATGAGACCTGAGGCTAAGTAGGAATTACCAGAGACAGAAAGAGAAAAGCCATCCAGCAGGGAAAACAGCCTGTGCAAAGGCCCTGTGGCTAGAGTATGGGAAGAGAAGGGAAAAATAGTCTGTGATGTGGCTAGAGAGGCAGGAAGGGGCCCCGTGATGTAGGGGCTGGTGGGTCACATAGAGAGCGTGGTCTTAAACTCTGCTGGGTTTTCTGGCAGGGGATGACACAAGATGACTTGTGGGCAGGCCAGTCTGAGGCTGGGGAGGTGGCAGGGCAAATGGAGAAGCGCGTGTGGATTTGAGAGAGGTTGGGAAGGTATGTTTGAGTGGACTTGGAGCGGCCGTGAGAGGGAAGGGAGACACGGATGACTCCCACTTCTAGCTTGTAGTACTGCACGGATGATGGGGTGAAGCCTAGACAAGAGCCCGACAGGAAAGGGGCTTTGTAGGAGGCTCTCTGGCCCACACCACGACCCTTTGAGAGACAACCACTATCTCTGTTTTGCAGACGAGCAAACTGAATGTAGTGTGTTCACACAGATGACAGTGGTGGGGTCTCTATGCCTCTCAGCTCCTGTTGCCTGTGCTGCAAAGACTTGTCTGTTGGGGATGGAAGCAGGAGAGAGAGCCCAGCATGCTGGGTAGGGTGGGACTCTGGTAGGACATCCCTGACAGCTGAGGTCTTACTGGCCCCATGGTTTGGGGAAAATCTTACGCGATGCTCTGCCCTAGAGGGTAGGAAGACTCTACCAGGCATCGCTATATGCATGAATGGGGAGAAAACCTGAGTATCTCATCTTGAGGGACCCTTGTGCTCAGCAGTGCAGGTATTGCAGGGGGCTGTGGTGGCTAAACTGGAATGGATGGGGGTCAGGAGCGTTGACTCTGGCAGGAAATCTAGGTTCAAATCTCAACTCTGCTCCTTGTTTCTGTTGACTTTGGGCAAATCATTTGCACGTGAGTTACCTGTCTGTAAAATGTGTTGTAATAATCGTAGGTACTGGTGGTGGTGTTGTGACGTGATATCTGTATGGTGCTTGGCACATAGTAGGTGCTCAATTCATGGCAGCCAGTATGGAAGACCACACAGCCCAGTCTCCATAGTTTACACACCCATGAGAGGGTGGTGGGCGTTGTGAGTCTAATGTGCTTCTTCCTCTTCAGCCCCCAGCGTGAGCCTGGCAGGAGGTAGGTGCTTAAAAGTGGTGTTGAAGTATCTGCTGAATCTCTGTCCCTCCATCTCTCTGACCCCAGCCTGCCACCACCACTGCTGCCGCCAGCACTGGCCCCTGCCCATTGCATGTGAATGTGGAGGTGAGCTCTGGCAACAGTGAGGTGGAGGACAGGCTGCAGGACCCCCCAGCCCTGCTCAGGGACAAGGAGCTGCAGACGGACCAAGTTCTCCATGGCCTCGTGGAGCGGTGAGTGCCACCTGGACCCAACTGCGGTGTCCGGCCAGCAGCTGGATCTTGCCGGTCCCCCACTGGGCAGAGGTCATGCCCCTCTGTGTGTTCTTCTGCAGGTACCTCAGTGTGAAGTCTCTCCCGGAAGCCATGAGGACGGAGGAGGAGGAAGAAGGGGAGGAAGAGGAGGAGGAGGAGGAGGGAGGCGACTCCTTGGAAGTTGATGGAGTGGCTGCAGCTTCAAGGAAGGCAGAGGCCACTGGGGTCCTCCCAAGGCAGTGCCTGGTGCAAGCTGAGAAAAGTCATGGGGCTCCCCTGGAGTAAGTTGCTGAGCCTTTCCTGCAGAATGTCCGATTCCACCCTAAAACCACAGGGGTGACCACTGTCAGAGTGAATAAGGCAGCACTTCACAGTTTACACATGGCTTGCCCGTCCTGCCTCTTCGTGGTGTGGAATGTTTACCACCGATAGCCCTTGAAGTGATTTTGGGTAGTGTGGGACACGATTTTCAGTAAGACAGATGCAGCTCTAAAGAACAGTATTCTCAGCTGGGCACAGTGGCTCATGCCTGTAATCACAGCACTGGGGGAAGCCAAGGCAGGCGGATCGCTTGAGCCCAGGGGTTCAAGACTAGCCTGAGCAAAATGGCAAAACCTCATCTCTACAAAAAATACAAACATTAGCCAGGCATGGTGGTACACTCCTATAGTCCCAGCTGTTTGGGTGGCTGAAGTAGGTAGATCTCTTCAGCCCAGGAGGTGGAGGCTGCCGCGAGCTGAGATCGGGCCACTGCACTCCAGCCTGGGTGGCAGTGTGAGACCTCATCTCAAAAAAAAAGAAAAAAAAATATTATTCTCCTTTTCCATCTCTGACCTTCTAATGATACCAAGGAGAAAGTCTCAGTTAGTGCTGTGGTGTCTTTAATGCCTCTCTTGATCTTCTGTGGAAAAAGAGAGAGACAAGAGTGAAAGCATACAAGCCGCCCTCATGCCTAGAACCTGGAGCAGACAAATGAATCTATGTAGTATATGACAATATTCAGATTTCTTGTATTTATCCTCAAAGTTAGTTTCTATTTGTCACGTGACACACCAATCTTCTGTTTTGGGTTTTTTGGTTTTTTTTTTTTGAGATGGAGTCTTGCTGTCACCCAGGCTGGAGTGCAGTGGTGTGATCTCGGCTCACTGCAACCTCCACCTCCTGGGTTCAAGCAATTCTCCATCCTCAGCTTCCCAAGTCACTGGGATTATAGGCTCCTGCCACCATGCCCAGCTAATTTTTGTATTATTAGTAGAGATGGGATTTCTCCATGCTGGTCAGGCTGGTCTTGAACTTCTGACCTCAGGTGATCCACCTGCCTCGGCCTCTCAAAGTGCTGGGATTACAGGCATGAGCCACTGCACCCAGCCCCGATCTTCTGTTTTTAATAGTGATCTAAAATCTTTTGAGTGGCTGGAAGTTTATGGAAATGGCTGAAATAGGGAAGATGGTATGTAAACTCCTCAAGTCTGGGAAATGCTGCTTTAGCATTCCCTCTGTGGTGTACTGGGTGGGTTTTGTTGGCATCCACACTTTACAGTTGAGAAAAGTGAGGTCGAGAGAGGGGAAGTGCCTTGCCGTAGGACACACAGCTAGAAGGGTGGCAGAACCAGGCTGGGCAGCCAGGGGTGTCTGACTCTGGAGCTTGTGCCCTGGAGTGCTTGGCTCCCAAGACAGGCCAGCCCCCATGTCAGGACTGCCTGGCCTGCGGCAGAACTCAGGGATGATGCTCTTCTCTTCCTATGCCAGGGAGACCACAGAGCAGATGGGATCTGTGAAGCCACCAGGTTTCCAGACATCCCTGGCCAGAGACGGGCACATGTCAGGCCTGGGCAAGGCTGAGGCAGCCCCTCCAGGCCCTAGCATGCCACCCCACCCTCCGGGCACCAAGTCTGCAGCATCCCACCAAAGTAGTATGACCAGCCTGGAGGGAAGTGGCATTTCGGAGCACCTTGCACAGAAGCCTTTGCACCAAGCCGGTGGGCCCCACCTGGAGGTAAGTCTCCCCGTGGGGGAATGGGCCCAGGGCCTCAACTTTCTGCTTCTGGGTCTTTCCCTGTGCTCTTCCTTCTTGGAATACCTGCTGCTCCTGTCCCTCCCTGCCAACCACAATCCCACCTGACATGCAGGACTTAGGCCCAATGCCACCCTCATCCTGTCGCTCTTCCAGAGCTCTTATTCCTCCTCTGAGAGCTTGGAGCCCACTGCTTGTACTTCCCTGAGCCTGCTCATCACAGCTGGGGAGGCTAGTTCTATGCCCTTTAGAGCAGAGATCACTGCCGCAAGGTCACAGACCACGATGGAAATGTGACTGTCATAGAATAATGCATATATGTACATTCATGTGCACGCACACACAAACACACACACACACACTTCTGTAGGCCTAATGAGCCCATGGTCAGGAACTTCTGCACTAGATGTGAACTCACCGAGGGCAGGCACCTGTGCTGCTGTTTGTGTTCTTTGTGCTGTTCATGAAACCCAGTGGGTAGGACCTGTACATATTTGATGGTTTCGTTTTTCCAGGCCTAACTCAGGAGACACTGGAAATAAGGCTTCCTCCCTCTCCCCTTGCTAGTCCTTGTCCACGGCCATGTCTCTCCCAAGGGCTCTGGCTGCCACTCCTCAGGGAGGCAAGACTCGCTTAGGGTCCTCCTGGGGTGTGGAGTCCCTGCTGGTAGCCAGATTCTTGTGCTGGGGCCTGGGAGCCTGAGGTCCCTCACCCCTGGGCCTGGCTGCTGGGAGGTGGGCCAGCCTCCTTGGTGCATGAGCCTCTGGGAGGTGAGGCCCAGGCCAGGATTTGGGAAGGGCTTCCCAGGCCACCTTGGGCACCTTCTGCAGACATAAAGGGATACTGCCTCTTTCAGGAGCCCTGGATGGCGTCCCCGGAGACAGACAGTGGCTTTGTGGGCTCAGAAACAAGCAGAGTCTCACCCCTTACCCAGACTCCAGAGCACCGGCTCTCCCACATCAGGTATGCTGAGATCCCGCCATTGTCCTGTCAGTGCCACATACCTGGGACAGCCTGGGAATCACAGTGCCGTGATGGCCCCGAATAAGAGGGATGGTCTGGCCATTCATAGGGCCTCATTCATTCCCCCAACCATGATTTCTTCTTCCCATGTTATTGACAGAGCTTCAGGGAGGGGAGTGACTAGTCCAGCCTCACACAGCCAGTTAGTGACAGACTGGGAAATGAATTTTTGTTGAGCAATTGAATGGATGAATGAATAAAAACTACAGGGAGGGCCGGGCGCGGTGGCTCACGCCTATAATCCCAGCACTTTGGGAGGCCGAGGCATGTGGATCAAGAGGTCAAGAGATCGAGACCATCCTGGTCAATGTGGTGAAACCCCGTCTCTACTAAAAATACAAAAATTAGCTGGGCGTGGTGGTGCACGCCTGTAGTCCCAGCTACTCGGGAGGCTGAGGCAGGAGAATTGCTTGAACCCAGGAGGTGGAGGTTGCATTGAGCCGAGATTACGCCATTGCACTCCAGCCTGGGTAACAAGAGTGAAACTCTGTCTCAAAAAAAAAAAAAAAAAAAAAAAATACAGGGAGGACACTGTGAGGTAAACAGAAGATGAGGACAAAGGGCACTCAGGGTGGCTATGTGGAACCCAAAGGGAAGGGAGAAGGCAGAGGGGACAGGGGTGAAGGGTGGAGGGATGGAGCCTCCAAAGCTGGGTGCAGGCCCTTCAGGAGGCCCATGTGGCAACCCCAGGGTACATGAAAAGGAAGGATTAGAAGTCCTATTTTCTTCTTTTTGAGTGGAGTCTCACTCTGTTGGCAGGCTGGAGTGCAGTGGCACAATCTCAGTTCACTGCAACCTCCGCCTCCTGGTTCAAGCAATTCTCCAGCCTCAGCCTCCTGGGTAGCTGGGACTACAGGCATGCACCACCACGCCCAGCGAATTTTTGTATTTTTAGGAGAGACAGGGTTTCACCATATTGGTCAGGATGGTCTCGATCTCCTGACCTCGTGATCTGCCCGCTTCAGCCTCCCAAAGTGCTGGGATTACAGGTGTGAGCCACTGCGCCCGGCCTCTCTTTATGTATTCTAAACATAAATTGAGCTTTATTATTTTGCATGTTGGGTTGGCCAGTGTACAGTTTACAAAGAAGTGGGCGTCTAATGTGTGTGTGTGTCCTTGGAAATAGTGTACCACCGGGGATGCGAAGTCGAAAAGGGTGGGAGCTCATTGGGTTAGCGAGTGGAGGGGCTCAGATACCACCTGAGGGTCTCACTCTGTGTGACCTCCATGTGTCCCTTCCTCCACGGTCCCCCAGCACAGCAGGGACATTAGCCCAGCCCTTCACTGCATCTGCGCCCAGGGATGGAGCCTCCTACCCCAAGGCCAGGGGTTCTCTGGTCCCCAGAAGAGCCACAGAGCCCAGCACACCCCAGAGCCGAGCGCAGAGGCACCTCTCCTGCCCAAGTGGGCCTCTCCGGCAGAGGGCACCCAACTGCAGCCGGGAGCGTGCATTGACCACAGAGATGGGTGAGTGCAGGAGTCTGGCTTGGCCAGAACTGCATGGATTGAAACATCAAACAGAACAACTTGCAGAACCCTTTAGGATATAACGTATCAGCCAGGTCCCTTGTATGGAAATTTGAAATTACAGATAAGGTAGGCAAAAGGGAACAAAGGAAAAAAAGTACTCTGGAAACCATTAGTGCTGACGTTTTGATGTAGAACCTGTGAGCTGTTTTCTGTGCCGATGTAAATGTGTGTTTATTTACACACACTGTCATGCACTGCATGGCAACGTTTTGTTCAACAGACAGCGTGTATGACTCAGCCTCCCGAGTAGCTGGAACTACAGGCACGCACCACCACATCCAGCTAATTTTTGTATTTTTAGTAGAGACTGGGTTTCACCATGTTGGCCAGGCTGGTCTCGAACTCCTGACCTCAGGTGATCCACCGGCCTCACCCTCTCAAAGTGCTAGGATTACAGGCATGAGCCACTGCGCCCGGCCTGCACTGTACTTTTATAAATGACCGGCAGAGCAGCCCGGCCTTTAATTAAATTTTTTATTTGGAGATAATTGTAAATTTACATGCAGTTCTAAGAAATAATACACAGAGATCCCATGTGCCTTTACGCAGTTTCCCCCAATGATAATATCTTGCAAAACTGTAGTACAGTGTCATAGCCAGATGTTGACATTGACGCAGTGAAGATCCAGAACATCCCATCACCACAAGGAGCGTCACGCTGCCCTTTCACAGCACCCACTTCCCTCCTGCTTGCAGCCTGTCCTTAACCCCTGGTAACCACTAATCTGTCCTCCGTTTCTATAATGTCATCCTGTCAAGAATGTTTTATAAATAGAATCATACGCTGTGTAACCTGGGATTACACAGTATCCCAGGGATTGGCTTATCACTCGGCATAATTCTCTGGAGATTTACCTAGAGTATTCCATGTATCAATAGTTAGCTCCTTTATATATTGGTGAGTAGTATTCCAAGGATTTCATTGCTTTTATTTTTAATTTATTTATTGTTTTTAAGACGGAGTCTCACTCTGTCACCCAGGCTGCAGTGCAGTGGCGCCATGATGGCTCACCGCAGCTTTGACCTCCCCAGGTCAAGCAGTCCTCCCTTCTCAGTCTCCCAAGTAGCTGGGACCAAAGGGGAGTACCTCCACATCCAGCTAATTTTTTTTTGTATAATTTTTTTTGCAGCAAAGATGGGGTCTTTCTATATTACCTACACTAGTCTCGAACTCCTGGGCTCAAGCAATCCTCCCATCTCAGCCTCCCAGAGTGCTGGAATTACAGGCGTGAGCCACTGTATCTGGCCAGTTCATTGCTTTTAATGCATGGGCCAGATTAGTGGTTTTTAACCTTTGGTCACCCATCCCTTTGGGAGATTGGTTAAAAGTTATTAATGCTCTCCCCAGAAACATGCATACATGGAAAAAGTGACCATAATTTCAGAGGAGGTTCTGAAGCCAGCCCCAGAACAACATGGTAAGGTGATCAAGTCTTGGGGACCCAAGTGAAGGAGCAATTAATTCTTTGCAGGAGGAGTTCCTGAAGCCTTGGATGGTGTCTGATGGGTGGAAGGAGGGGTTCTGATTAGAAACAGCAGAGCAGGCCCAGCTCAGCACCCCACACTCCCAGCAAAATTTAGGTCTTCTGGTTTGGAGGTCAGTGTGAGTCATTGGCCTCATTAGGAGCTTCCTTTGTGACCTTGAACTGGGCACTGCCTCTTCACTTCCCCCGTCATTCCACCTGCACAAGTGTGAGCTTGGAAGTTCTCGCTGCTTAAACTCACTTTGGGTTCTCTCTCTGCCTTCCTAGTGGTTCCTGGCTCGGAGTTTGAGGGGCACAAACGGATTTCTGAACAGCTCCTTCCCAGCAAGACAATCAGCCCACCCCCAACCCCTGCCCCAGCTGCTGCCCCTCTGCCCCGTGGACCAACAGAGACCATCCCCAACTTCCCGCTCACCAGGGCAGAGCGAGAGTAAGTTAGACCCTTGGATCCTGGGGGTTCAAGCTCATCATACAGATGGGAGTGTGATGTGATGTGTTAGGGGTGGAGGTGCCTGCCCAGCTCACACAGCTGGTGGTGGTGGGACCATTTGGACCCAGGTGTCCTGTCTCCCAGCTCCCGGTGGTTTCTGTGGGACCTCATTGATCTAGGCATCAAGGACACTTCTCCAGCCAGTGGAAACTGACCTAAAGAGTCACCTTTCTGGTGCTGAATCATCTCCCCTCTCTCCCTGTCATCTCCCTTCCAAGATAAGCCTGTCCTTTCCAGAGGTGTCTTTTCTACCACTTGCTCATTGGTTGTATGAACCAAGAAGCTACTGCCTTCTGAGTTTTTCTTTTCTTTTTTTGGTCCATGTGCGTTTTTTCTACTAAGAAAGTTCCATTTCCTTGGTTGAACAGAAATGGTAAAATAGCTTGGTCGGTTCTCTCACACCTCCTCTTAGCGGCTTTTGGTCGATGATCACTCACATGTCCTTGCAGGAGGGGTTGTCTGTCTCTGGATGCCCTGGGGAGACTGCTTAGTGATGACCCAGCCAAGGCTGCTTTGGCCCGAACAGTCACGAGACTGCCCTGTTGCCCACGTGCCAAGTTGTGTCCAGCTGCTGGCGTTTGGCCTCCTTGTCTGAGTTTAGTGAGTCTGCCCCTGCAGGCTCCCCTGACATCGGTGGAGGAATTAGAGGCTTATTTCTCTATGGTATGCCAGGCCTTGGGAATACAACAGTAGACAAGACTCTGTCCTAGGCCTCATAAGGCTTACCATCTTATAGGATGAACACACGAAGAAACAGGCAGTGTCACCCCCACTGTGATAAGTACCATGATGGCAGAGGACTAAAGGACTGTGAGAACACAGAGAAGGAGCATCTAGTCCAGTCAGAGGCTTCAGGGAGGGCTTCCTGGAGGAAGTGGTATCTCAGCAGACATCAGAAGGAAGAGAGGTAGAAGAGTATCTCCAGCAGAGGGAATGGCATGTCCAGAGGTCTAGAGGTGAGAGAGTGCCCATCACCTCTGAGGAGCTAAATGGTCAGCCAGATCCTCTAGTGTGAGGTGGGGGGGTGGGGTGCTGAGCAGTAAAGGAAGAGGGGGGTAGGTAGGAGAGACCTGTGGGAGGTCCTGCCTGAAGGCCATGAGTAAGACGAGACGTTCACTGCATATTCCGTGAGGGCACAAAGGCTGTGAGGACAGGGAAGGGGATTTTAAGCAGGGAAGTAGTGTGAGGAGGTTGACGTTTTAGCGTTCTCTGGCCACCAGCAGGGTGAGAACAGGCTGAGAATCTGCTGAGAAGGCTGCCTCATCCAAGAGAGAGATGACAGGTCCTGGGTTCTCTAGGGAGGCCCCTGCAGAGGGAAGAAGGGATTCATTTGGGAAGAGATATTTTGAGAGTTGGGCCCATGAGACTTCGTAGCTGATTAATTTCAGGGGTGTTTAGGGAAGGAGAGGATCTAGAGGGACTCAGATTTCTGTCTGGCGAGTCAGTAGGATGCTGATGCCATGTGCAGAGACGGGGTAGTAAGTTTGCCGAGAAAGATGAATTTTAAGTGCCAGCTGGCACTCAGTAAGAAACTAAAGAGTTAAATCAGGGAGACTGAGATACCCAAGTGACCTCACGCTCCAGCCTGGTAAGCCTTTTTTTTTTCTTTTTTGAGACAGAGTCTTGCTCTGTCACTCAGGCTGGAGTGCAGTGGCGCGATCTCTGCTCAGTGCAACCTCTGCCTCCTGGGCTCAAGCGATTCTCCTGCCTCAGCCTCCCAAGTAGCTGGGATTACAGGCACATGCCACCACACCCAGCTAATTTTTGTATTTTTAGTAGAGATGGGGTTTCACCATGTTGGCCAGGCTGATCTGGAACTCCTGATCTCAAATGGTCTGCCCACCTTGGCCTCCCAAAGTGCTGGGATTACAGGTGTGAGCCACCTCACTGAGCCTTTTTTTAGTGCCTTTTGACTGGGAGCTGGAGCTCTCCCTTGCAGGGGTTAACCGGGGGTGGAGAGATGTCACTCTCCAGTAGCCACCGCCCACCCTTGCCCTCAGGGCTTTTGTCTCAGAAACACCAGCAGGCATCTCCCTGGGGATTGCCAAGGGAACCCACTGCCCTCGAACACACACACTCAGTGCTGGGGCACAGCCAGGAAGAGGCCTCCACTCCTTCTGACACACTCATCTGAGCACTCATGTCTGCTGGAGGCAGCACCACGAGACACTCACTCACAAGTCCAGGGGCCACCAGGCAAGAACGGCCCCAATGGGAATTCCTACCCCAGAAGCCAGACCAAGGGATAGATGTGGAACCTGCATCAGCCTGGAGGGTGGTCCTGCTGAGTTGAAGCTCTAACGCTGCTCCACGCTGGGGGGAAGGAGTCTTGTGGGGAGGGGTGTCTGGGTAGGATTGTCTGCTGCAGTACTAGCAATGCCCACAAAACGAGACCCTGGAGTTGCAAGGACTGACTGGAGAGAAACGCAAACAGGATTTATTCCCTAAATGCTGGCGGCTGGAGGTAGGACCACACTGGGAGTTTCACCAGGATTTACTACAGCCTTGCAGACAGCTTCCAGCCTGCTCTCAGTCAGCCCTCCTGGTACAGGTGGTGCTAGGAAGCATCGAGGTGTCTCCTTTTCTGTTCTCCACGCACAGCGCTTTACTCTGCTCCCTCTCAAAGCCCAGCTCCTCTGCAGTACTGTTTCCTGAGCGCCCACAAGGTGCAGGGGCTCAGGGGCTGGCTATAAGACAGGAAGCCATTTCCTTCTTGCCTGCTGGTGGCTCACTGTCTGCGTGGGGAGACAGTGGACAAGCATCTTCTGCTAGGTCTGGAGAGAAGGGCTTGCACGGTGGTAGGGAGAGGAGCTGCGCCTGGACAGAGAGTGAAGGTTGGTGTTTTACAGCGAACTGTAGCTAGGGCCCTCTCTCTCCTGCATCCTCATCTCCAGCTCAGGAATTTGTCACTGGTGTTTCTGAACAGCTATTCAGACCCCATGTGTCATGAAGGAGAAACTTCAAACAAAGGTTCTGTTCTGTTCTGTTCACTGAATGCACAGGGACATGAACTCAGAAAGGTGTCAAGTTGTGTAGCAAGAAAAGTGTTGCGCAGGAAAGTTCTAGAATCATTTGGCAGCAGAGCTAGGCCCTGTGCCTGCTGGGACGGGACAGAGGCTGCTGCGTCCTGGCACCCTCTAGGGTGGCTGCAGCTCGGTTCCTCATGCCTCTGTTCTTCGTTTCTGTCTCCACTCCTACCCCAGCCAGGCCATCCGTGAGCTGCAAGAGGAGGTGTCCCGGCTCCGCCTGCGGCTGGAGGACAGCCTGCATCGGCCACCCCAGGGCAGCCCGACTCGCCCAGCGTTTGCCTTTGACCGCCCCGCCCGGACCCGTGGCCGGCCAGTGGACTCCCCAGCCCCCTGGGGCTCCCATTATGGCAGGTGGGTGACCTCAAAACTCCCACCTCTGTGTCCTGGTGGCAGCCACGGAAGATAGTCTTGGCCGACCTCTGGCTCTCCCCAGACATACGGACTCAGGCACTGTCACATCCCTCTCTCACTCATTCACTCATTCATTCATTCACTGTTCCATTTGTTCACTGTGGAGTATTTGATGCACAGAAGAATATATAAACCTCTGTGTTAACAACATAGAACAACACCATGAATATCCCTGGGCCCACCACCCAGCCAAAGAGTTAGAACATTGCCAGGATGCCTGCCCTCTCACCCACTAATTTGGTGTTGGTTCATTTGTGACAATAACTTAAAATCAGCTGGGTTCTTTTGAGTGTTTCTATGGGAGGGCACTCGATGAAGAGTTTTATGAACATTTTCTCATTAATCTTTTCATAACCCTATGAGGTAATTGCTCTTATTATCCCCATTTGATGGATGGGGAGACTGAGGATCAGAGAGGCTCAGAGCCATATTCTGTGAGACTGACTTCAGAGTCTTTGGCTTTGACTTTTATACTCTTCCTCATTGTGTTAGAAGAATTTCTCCAGGCTGAGCTTCTCAGAAATCCCTTTAAAGGCCACACAAAACCTCTTCCAGTGACATCTCTCTTTCCTTTTTCTAGTAAATCCACAGAGAGATTGTCTGGTGAGCCTAGAGGTGAAGAGCAGATGGTCTCCACAGGAAGGCGGCGAGCCAGGTCTTCCTCAGTGCCTCGGGAGGTGCCCCAACTGTCCCTGAGTAAGTGACCACCTGCCAAGGCTGATTTCTGGAGGCCACAGTCTGAGCATGTTGGCTCAGTGGTCAGGGACCACAGCAACAGCATTCAAGGAAACTTGGAGAAGGGTTTTGTGCGTCTGTTTTAGGATATCGTAGTGCTGTGAAGCGCAGTGCACTCTCTTTTTTTTAGACAGTGTTTTGCTCTTGTCGCCCAGGCTGGAGTGCAGTGGCACGATCTCGGCTCACTGCAACTTCCACCTCCTGGGTTCAAGCGATTCTCCTGCCTTAGTCTCCCAAGTAGCTGGGATTACAGCCATGTGCCACCACGCCTGGCTAATTTTTGCATTTTTAGTAGGGACGGGGTTTCTCCATGTTGGTCAGGCTTATCTCGAACTCCCGATCTCAGGTGATCCGCCTGCCTTGGCCTCCCAAAGTGCTGGGATTACAGGTGTGAGCCACGGCACCCACCAGCACAGTGCAGTTCTAATGCACGGCATACCTACTCTGTGCAGGGTGTCTGTAAGGGCTTCGTAGCTGCCATCTTGCTTAACCTCCACTGCAAGATGGTCATATTATCCACATTCCACAGATGAGGATGCCGAATCCCAGGGAGCGCAGAGGATGTGCTGAAGGATCAGGGCTCTGGAGTCAGTAGCCAGGATCAGCCGAGCTCCCTCCACTTGTCCTTGGCCGAGTTGTTTACCTGCTCTGAGCAGTTAAAGGGACAGCTCACCATGTAGTTATAAAGTGTCCACCTCATGGGATTGCTGTGAAGGCGCCCGACACAGCACACCCAGAGCGTCTTGACTAGCGCTTGGCATGGGGGCAGGGTTCTGGAAATGTCAGCTGTTACTCCTAAGAGGCAGATTGGGGATTAAAACCCAGACATCCGCCCCAGAGCCTGAACTCATTATACACCCACTCCTTGAGGTATGTGACCCCCACCCTTTGCCCCCTCTGATGCCCTACTTTTTCCACCCCAGGTTCAGACTCTGAGTTGCCCTCCCCGCCACTGTTCTCTGAGAAGAGCAGGACCACCGAGGACAGTCCACGGGCAGCTCGGGACAGAAAGAGAGGCGGGGTCAGTGCTGGATGGTCAGACAAGGTCACCTTCCGGGGCCAATACACAGGTAGGCCAGGAAGGAGGGCTGGGATGAGTGCAGCTCCTGGCTTGGGCAGAGGTCTCCTCTGTTATGAGAAGCTTTTTCCAATGCCCAGTGGGTCATTTAAATATCATTTTCTGTCTGTTCCATGATATAAAAACCAGCAGGGAGCATTGCCTTCATGAATCTCTGTGCATTTGTTCATTCATTGATTTATTCATTCATTCACTCATTCAGCAAACGCTTTCTGATGCCTCCCCTTCACCAGGGCCCGTGCTTGGTTCTGGGAAGCCCATTCAGCTGGTCGATCCTAAATTAGTTTCTGATCACCTGCTCTTTCCCAGCTCAGAGCATACAGGGTGGACACTGAATTGGGTATACCATTTGCATATACCATTGGGTACACCTGGCTTCCTTCAGGTTCTCATTTGCAGAGGGCCCCTGTGTCTCAGGAAGTAGGCACCTGGCACAGAGTAAAGACTTGAGATGACACGTGGTAGCATTTCAAGTGCTTAACATTAAAAAATATATATATATATGGGCCGGGCATGGTGGCTCATGCCTGTAATCCCAGCACTTTGGGAGGCCGAGGCAGGAGGATCACCTGAGATCAGTAGTTCAAGACCAGCCTGGCCAATGTGGCAAAGCCTCGTCTCTACTAAAAATACAAAAAAATTAGCCAGGTGTGGTGGCAGGCGCCTGTAATCCCAGCTACTTGGGAGGCTTAGGTACGAGAATTGCTTGAACCTGGGAGGCAGAGGTTGCAGTGAGCTGTGATCGTGCCACTGCACTCCAACCTGGGTGACAGTGGAACTCCATCTGAAAAAAAAAAAATTATATATATATATGGTTCTCACCTTCATGAATCTGACTGTGTAGCAGAGAAGATGATAACCAATAAGTAATTATAGTAAAGGCAACATCTCTCACTGACACCTTGCGGAGGAGGGAGGGCTGCTGACCTCAGATTCTGGGGACGAGGCAGGAGGGAAGAGGCACATCTTGGCTCCATGGAGCATAGTGAGAGAGTCAACAGAGGCCAAGGAGTTAGAAGCGAGAGTTGCAGGAGCACCTCCAAGCTCACCAGACAATCTCTCTGTGGATTTACTAGCAAAAGAAAAGAGAGATGATGTCGTTGGATGAGGTTTTGCGCAGCCTTTAAAGGTGATCTCAACCCTTAAAGGTGAACTCAACCTGGAGAAATGCTTCTAACACAATGAGAGGAAGATAGTATACAAGTCAAAACCAACGACTCTGAAGTCAGTCTCACAGAAAGTGGCTCTGAGCCTCTCTGACCCTCAGTTTCCTCATCTGTTACATGGGGAAAATAATAGCAATGACTTTCAGTGCTGCATATACAAAGCCAGAACAGCACAGGAGGGAAATGAGATGATGAGACCTCTCCACTGTGGCTTCAGCTGTCACAAAGAAGGCTTTATCTGAAACTCAGGGATGGATAGGCAGGAGGTGGTGGGGCTGGGTAAGGAGGCCACAGTCCATGCAGCTTTCTCATAACATCAAGTGCTTTACATCTGCCAGGCACTGGGCGGAGCGCAACATGGATACAGCCCCATTCAGTCCTCCCTACGAGCCTGTGAAATGGGCGCTACGTTTATCCACACGTTATGGCCACTCAGAGCACAGGGGTGAAAACGCCACTGACCCCATGCCCGAGCCATTAGATCCAAACCAGCAAGTTGGGGTGTGGGGAACAGCATCACTTGTTAATTTCTTATTGTTGCTTTGCTTGTCATTTCTTCCTGGCCTGCCTTCCAATCCTGACTTAGCCTGGGTGTGTTGGTTGCTACTAGATGTCAGCTGGTTCTAGGATCTGAGATGAAACAGAATAGCCGTCTGGAAAAGCTTACAATAAACAGACACAAAAATGTGCGGTGACGTATATGTGTATATGTAGGTCAGTCATATACGTACATATTTTACATATGATGTGTGTATGCACACTCACGTGCACACATGAGAGACAGAGACTATTAAAACCATTTGGAGGAAGAGGAGAAAGATCATTATTCCAGAATCCTGCTCGATTTTGCATCCATCCGGAGGGCTGACACTGACAGTTCTGATTCCTTTCCCCAGGCCACGAATACCATGTTCTGTCCCCTAAGGCGGTCCCAAAAGGCAATGGCACAGTCTCCTGTCCCCACTGCCAGCCCATCAGGAACCAGAATGCAGGTAAGGAATGGTACCTGGAAAGCTGTCCCAGGCAGCCACAGCTGCAGCTTCTTGCCCTCAGGGGAGTGTGTACAGGACCAGATCTGGCCTTCCTTGAACTCAGCAGTGGGTTATAGGGAGAGACCAGGGAACAGGATTTTTCTGGGTGTCCTGTCATCTCATCTGCTGCTCCAGTTGCTGCTGCCTGAAGCCACCTCTTTGTTAACAAGCTCCTGAAGGGTCCTGATAGATGGGCTCTAGGCAGCAGGGGACCTGGCATCAGTGATTATGTCTTATTCTCCCCTCCATCTTCCCTTTGCCCCTCATACTTTCCCCCAAGCCCATAGGGAGCAGTGGCTGGATCTGCCCAAGCGATCAGAGAATTCAGGCAATGGCTTCTAGTCCCAGTTCTGCCACTGACTTGCTGTGTGACCTTAGGCCAGTTCCTTGACGTCTCTGTGCCTTGGCCACTACATCTCTAATGAAATGATTGGAAGAGATGGTTTCTAGGCCTTTTCAAGCAATGGTGATGATAATGAGCTGCTGTTATTAAGTCCCTCTCTATAGAGGATGTCATGTTAAGGATTTTGCATACATTAATCCTTGCAGTTCTATGAAGTAAGTACTGCAGTATTATTATATCCATGTTATAGGCAAGGACATCAAGGCTCAGAGAGATTAAATAACTTGCCCAACAGCACACAGTTTACAAGTGGTGGTGGAAACAGGATTTGAACCCAGGTCTTTGTGACTCCAGAGCCCCACCTCTTCACCACTATGCCCTGCCTGTGCTAGCATTAGAGTCCTGCATTCATTCATTCATTCATTCATTCAGCACCTACCCTGATGGGGCCCTGGGACCTGTCCCCTGGGAACACAAGGCAGAGTGGCCAGAGCTGGGATAGGGGAGCACGAGCAGGGCCGGGGAGGGGTGGTGCCTGACTCTGCCTGGCTAGGTGGGAGGGCTTCCCAGAGGGAGTGATGGTTGAGCCGAGGCATGAAGGAGTTCCAGAGCAGCCCTGGAACTCACCCAGGTGTGGCATTGGGGATTTGTGTGGGAAGAGAACAGTGGTGCCCACTCTCCTCTGCTCCCTTAGGCCTCTACCAACATCCCTGGTTCCCCCGGGGACTGTTCTGGGCCACTGCCACATGGAGAATGGGTCTGTCTCCCTGTGGGTAGGGGGAAATGGAGGTGGGTTGCATCTGGGAGAGCCCAGGCTTAGGATCCAAGGACCACTGCTTCCCAGCTCTGAGACCTTGGCAAATTACTTGATGTCTTGGAGCCTCAGTTTCCCCATCTGTAAAATTGTAGAGGGGATGAAGACAGTAAGTAGCCCAGTGGCTTGTAGAATTTGATAAAATGATGAGAGGGCCTGGCTCGTCAGATGCTTGCTCTCATTGTCATGGTTGTTGTCAATATCATCGCCCAGATGGAGGCAGCCTGTCCCCTCCGCAGTGGCCCCGAGGAGAGCTCAGTGCTGCGGACGGCCTGTGTGGGGCCTCCCGATCTGATGATTTCGACGTAATCCTCTCCTGACAGCTCTTCCTCCTCTTCCAGGTGGTGCTGCCACAGGGGACCCACTGGGACCACCTCCTGCTGATACCCTTCAGTGTCCCCTGTGTGGTCGAGTTGGATCTCCTCCAGAGGGAGATGGTCCAGGCTCAGCCACCTCTGGTAGGGACAAACGCTTCATTTCTTCTCTTAGCCAGACCCTCAGCTCTCCTTGACCAGGGGTTGGGGACCTGGGTGAGTTTAGCTGGGGCGGCTGCTCTCCCAGTCTGGGACACAGCAATCGGGGCAGATGATTTGTTTCCCAAAGAGAGGCCTCCCCAGCGTGGAGTCTCACAGGGGAGGGCCTGTCCGGCTCTCACAGGGGAAGGACTGGGTGGACCCTCCATCTTTGGCCAGATCTGCCCAGGTGGTCAGACTCTGTCTCTCTGTGCTGTTCCCTCCTTGGTAGGGGCAGAGAAGGCCACCACGAGGAGAAAAGCACCGTCAACTCCCAGCCCCAAGCAGAGGAGCAAGCAGGCGGGGTCGTCGCCACGCCCGCCCCCTGGACTGTGGTATCTGGCGGCTGCGCCCCCAGCACCAGCCCCTCCGGCTTTTGCCTACATCTCCTCGGTTCCCGTCATGCCTTATCCACCAGCCGCTGTGTAAGAGCCTTTCATTCTGACCTTCCCGGCCTCTTTGTATAGCTCACTGAATATGTTAGCATTCAGACCTGTGTGGGGCGGCTGAGATGCAGTGCACTCCTCCTGTGCTTTATTCCTGCGTGGATAATATGCAGTAGGAGCCCAGCACTTACATAGTCACTCAACAAACCCAAGTACCAAGGAGAGTGCTTAGCCCTGGGACCCGGCAGTGAAGGGGACTAGGAAGAGGGAGGGCTCTGCCCTCTGGGAGCTTCTAACTTTGTGGAGACTGAGAATCCTAACCATCTTCCCTTTTCCTTGTGGGTTTTCTCAGCAAGTAAGTGATGACCACTGTAGTTTTTTAAATAGACTTTTTTTTTTTAGAACAGCTTTGATTTATAAGGAAATTGAGCAGATAGTCTAGAGAGATTCCCACACACCTCCTCACTCCTGCACAGTTTTCTCTGTTGTTAACATCTTACATCAATCTGGCACATTGGCCACGTTAGTGAAGCAATATTCATACATTATTGGAAACTGAAGTCCATGGTTTATTCAGGCCTCCTCCGTTTTCCTCCAAAGTCCTTTCTCTATTCCAGGGTCCCATCCACGATCCCACGTGGTGTATGATTGTTATTCCTCCTTAGGCTCCTCTCGGCTGTGACAATTTTTTCACACATTCCTTGTTTTTGATGACCTGGACAGCTTTGACGAGTCCTCGTCAGGTATACTGCAGGACTTTTTGCATAGATTCTGGACGTAGCATCAGTCAAGCCAGGAGAGGCAGGGAAGCCAAGCTGGAAGTGGCTTGGGTTTGGAGCTGGCCAGAGCGACTTTGGAGTCCCATCTGCCCCCCAGTAGCACTGTGGCCCTGGCAAAGTTACTTCCTCTCCAAGCCTCAACTACCCCCATCTGTTAAATAGGGGAAGAATCTGAACCGTGTACTTAATTCTCTGTGTGAGGATTCAGTGCGGCACAGGGCAGGAACCAGATGAGATGTATGTGGAGTTTGTGGTGCTGGGTGGGCATGCGCTCATTACTGAGCAAACAGTAGCTTTGCCATCCCAGAGAATGTTGCTATTGCTCAGCCTTGTCACTAATAGGAAGAAAAAGGAGTAAAATTGAGTTCAACATGATAGGATTGTGCAGGGGACCAAAGCCCAGACCCCGGGAGTGGGAAACCTGTCTTCTTGTCTCAGCTGTCAGCAGCTGCTTCTCTGCCTGCTTCCCCTGCTGTGAAATGGGTCGACTGGGACTGATGCCTTCAGTGCCTGTGTTGCCAGAAGCCTATGCGTGTAGGCAGTGAGGGCCTGAGTCACGGGGAGGGCTGGTGCTTGGTGGAGCAGAGGCCCCAGGCGCCGTCCAGGCCTGTCCTCTATTCGGGGACCAGGCCTATAAATGTGCTTTTAAAATTTTTTAATTTATGTATATTTTCTGAGATAGGGTCTTGATTTGTCGCCCAGGCTGGAGTGCAGTGGTGCCATCTCGGCTCACTGCAACCTCTGCCTCCTGGGTTCAAGTGATTCTCATGCCTCAGCCTCTCGAGTAGCTGGGACTACAGGAATGCACCACCACACTCGGCTAATTATTTTGGTATTTTTGGTAGAGAAGGGGTTCTGCCATGTTGGCCAAGCTGATCTTGACTGCCTGGCCTCAGGTGATCTGCCCGCCTCAGCCCCCCAAAGAGCTGAGATTACAAGGCGTGAGCCATCGTGCCTGGTCTGTAAATGTACTTTCTTGCTGCCCTCTCAGCTGAGTCTGAGCAAGTACTTAAGGGATCTTCCGCTCCAGCAACGTTGAGAACCCGTGCCGCATGCTCAGACCTCCAGCAGACATGGGGGAGAACGCCTGCCCATGTTCCAACTCATTGGGCGGGAAATGTTTTGCCTGGAATTCACCATGGAGTCTTTACTTCTCCCAAGTCCCCGTTCCACATTCTTCCAGGCTCTGGTCTGTAGGCAGGACTAACGGTTGCTGTTTCAAGTTAAGATGGGTGGGTTATACCTATGCCTCAGTTTCCTCCTCTGCAAAATGGGTTGTGGTGAGGATCGAATGAATGAATGCATGGAAAGCCCATAGTACATAGAAGTTGGCCAGTGACAATGGTGCTTCTAATGCTGCTAGAATGTGGGCTGGTGGCACCCTGAAGTTTCTCCAGTTGCTGGTCAGCAGAACTGAGCGGGCGCCATGGCTGAGGCCAGTGCAGTTTGGAAAGTGGAGTGGGCCTGTGCTGCCCTCTGCTGGGCAGCCGCCCCATAGGCCCTGCAGCCAAGGCTTTCCAGCCCAGAGGGACTTTTTCAGTGTCTGCCCTAGGGAGAGTTTTGGGTAACTTTCAGGCCAGGCTGGTCATCAAATTAACAGAAGGTGAGGATGTATGAGAACCCAGTCCAGACAGTCCCCGCTTTTACAATGGTTCTATTTATGATTTTTCGACTTTACGGTGGGTTTATGGGGACGTAACCCCTAATTTGAGGAGCCTCTGTAGTTACTTACACCAGACTGTCCCTAGAGGAGGGAATGCAGGCTGCTGTTTATTGGATCAGGGAAGCCCATTCATTCAGTTCAGATTATTTTTATCAGCATCTGCTGCTTGCCAGTTAGCACAGGTTAGAGATGCGGGGAGAGTCAGGGCTGGGTGCGAAACCATGGCTGCCCCTTCCAGCTCGCTGACCCTGGGTCTTAGGAGCTTACATTTGTGGAACACTTACCGTGGCCTGGAAGTGTCAGGCTTTTTACCTGAATTTTCCATGGGCTCTGAGCTGAGAGGTTGCTAACTGTGGTTATTTTAGGTGGGAAAACAGAGGCCTTGCAAAGTGACTTAGCGTGTCCAGAGTCGCATGGCTAGCCGAGCAGAATGACTGGGATTTGAGGCGGGCCTCCAGGGCATGAGCTGCTAAGGCCGGCATGTTCTTCTATCTCCTGACTCACTTAGCGTCTCTGGGCTCCACTTTGCTCATCTGTAAAATAAAGATAAAGGCACCAACTGGTACATGGGTACCTGGGCTAGGCTCTGGGTTTAACCGTTGGAGGAACTGCCAGACTGTTCTCCACAGCGGCTGCACCATTTACATTCCCACCAGCAGTGCTGAGGGTTCCAGTTTCTCCACGCCCTTGTCAACACTGGTCGCTATTTGTCCTTTTTGATTTTAGCCAGCTTAGGGGGTGTGGAGTGGTTTCACTTTGCATTTCCTGCTGGCTGATGATGCACATCTTTTCACGTAGGTATCGTTCGTTTCAATGTCTCCTTTGGAGGAATGTCTGTTTGGATCATCTGTTGTTACACACTGTACAGTAGTGTAAGTTAGAAAGTGGGCGCTCAGGAGTAAAGCCAGACTTCACAGTGTGCCAAGTGAGATGCCAGTGAGTGACTCCGCCAAGGCATCCTAAACTTATGCCTCTTTATCGCCCTCCCCCACCACACATGCTTTATTCAACAATGCAGAGGCCACATCCCCTCTTCCCACTGCCAGTTTCCTGGAACCCTAAACTTAGTGGCCCTGATAGATGCCCTTGTCACTTCTTAGGGAAATCCGTGCCTCATCTCAATAGGCTTGTCAGCCCATTCCCGCAGCACTTTAAAACAGCACCCCACATTCCTGTAGGACTGGGCTGGGAAGGATGCCCTTCCCCCCACTTCCCAGGATACCTGGGGCCAGACCGTCCCACTCCTGCAGAATTCCTATTATTATTATTATTGCCTTTCTCTAGCACGCCATGCTTGGCAAATGGAACCCCTAGATATTCTCCAATGAGGGGGCTTTGCTGTCAAGCCTGGGGTGATCCTGGGCTTCCCAAGATCCGGCTCCAAGAAAGTTGCAGGAGTCCATGTTTTCTCGTCCCACTGTAACCCAGAGCCTGGCACACTGACTGACAGGTACTAGATGGGCAGTCAATCACTGTGAGACGAACAGGTGGATTGAACTTCCTGTCCTTGAACACTTGTTCTGGGTCAGGCACTCATGTTGTTATCTTCCTTCATCTTTCCAAGAAATCTCTGGATGTGTGCCCATTATTCCCATTTTAGAGGTAGAGAAGTTGAGACCCAGAGAGTAGGGCCAGCAGCCCAGCTGGGATGTAGAAGGGGGTTGACCCCACACGCGGTTCTCCTCGGCTCGTCCCTAGCCTCCCCGTGTGTAATGAGCCCACTCACTTCTCTCCGCAGGTACTATGCGCCCGCAGGACCTACCTCAGCCCGACTAGCAGCCGAGTGGCCCCCCACAGCCTCTCCCCCGCCAGCCCGGGGGCACCGGCACTCCATCCAGCTTGACCTGGGCGACCTGGAGGAGCTCAACAAGGCCCTGAGCCGGGCCGTGCAGGCTGCCGAGAGCGTCCGCTCCACCACCAGGCAGATGAGCCGCTCCCTGTCGGCCGACCTGCGCCAGGCTCACAGCCTCCGGGGCTCCTGCCTCTTCTGACTTCACTGCGGGCCCAGAGACAGATGAGTGGGTGGGTGGGCAGGTGGCCGCCAGGCCAGGGGTGGGCTGGAGCTGCTAAGGCCCGGAAGGCCCGCATAGTTTCTCACCAGGAGAGTATCCCTCCAGCACAGACCCCGCCTGCTCAGTCCCTGTGCTTTCCCAGTGGAGGGGGTGTCAGCTCGATCACCACGAGAAGTCGCTTTCCAGGAGCACCCGTCTCCTCACAGAGGTGCTGTGAGCGAGCCCACTTACGTCCAGGCAGAGCCTCTGGCAGTCTCTCCTGGTCCTGCACGTGTCCACCTCCAGCTAATAATAGGTATTTTATATACAGATGGACAGATATTTTTTTAAACTGGGGAGTTTTCCTGATCTTGGGTCCTCCTTAGGAGGCCAGACAAGAAAGGAAAGGCGTACGGTTTCTGGAGCACACCTGTCCCCCATGTGACCAGTCACTCTGGGGCAAGCACCTCTGGGAAGGGCACAGCTGGAGACCTTTCTCCTAGTGACTGGCAGTCAGCGGGGCATTTTAGGATGTCAGAGCCCCAGGCTGACATGCGTCCAGCTTCTCCGTGGCAGCAGAGGCCTTTCCCGCAGGCCTGCTGGGATGGAGGTGAGCTACAAAGCACCCAGGACGCCGTCCACTGTGGTCTCTCTCAGTACCTCACGCAAGGTCCCCAGCTTCTCCTAGGATCCCAGTGTCATTTATCAGTGGCCAGCTACCTGCCAGGCCTGGGCTGGGGCACGGTCTGTGGCCATAAGGCCAGGCCACCTCCCACACCCCCACCCCGTGGCAGCGCATACCTCTGCATTTCTGGAATGTGTGTGCATCAATGATGTTTGTATATTTGAGGCATTTAAAAATCTATTTTCGTTACAAGGGCAAATGAAGAATGAATATTGATCTTAAAAAAAAGAAAAGAAGACAAAAAAAATACCCAAAGCCATGTGTGTCTATGGTGTGTGTCATTAACTTTTGCCTTCTAGGCTGGGTGTGGTGGCTCACGCCTGTAATCCCAGCACTTTGGGAGGCTGGGGTGGGAAGATCACGAGGTCAGGAGTTCGAGACCAGCCTGACCAACATGGTGAAACCCTGTCTCTACTAAAAATACAAAAATTAGCTGGGTGTCGTGGTGTGCGCCTATGGTCCCAGCTACTTGGGAGGCTGAAGCAGGAGAATCATTTGAACCCGGAGGTGGAGGTTGCAGTGAGCTGAGATCAGGCCACCGCACTCCAGCCTGGGTGACAGAGTGAGACTCCATCTCAAAAAAAAACAAACAAACAAAAAAAAAACTTTTGCCTTCTAAAGTCAAGTTTATGGGGTGGAAGATTTGATGTCCAGCCCCGTCCTTTCCCAGAAGACCTGTTGGGTGTCTGCCTGCCTCCCTCTGGTGGCTTCTGTTTCTCTAGTTTTCCCCCTCTGCATATCTCAGAATCATAAATCTTTCAACTGCAAAGGGCTTTGAGGTAGCGCTGCCTAGCCAAGTCCCTTTTGACTGAGGCCAGAGATGTTGATGAGGCTCACAGCAGGTTGGTGTCTACAAGAGCGTGGACCTCAGCTCTCTCCAATGCACCTTTCAATAGCGAACCACAGCTGCCATTTAGGGAGCACCTCCTAGCCCCTGATCCCTGTGCTAAGCGCTGGGCCTGTCCGCTTTACATAGCCCACGTGCTAGCCCTCAAGACCCTGACTATGCCCCCCCTTTTACTGATAAGGAGAGTGAGGTTTCACTGGGTCATCTGCCCAGACTGGTTCAGGAGACAGCCTGTGTTTGAACTCACATTGGTCTGACTCCAAAGTCCACATTCTTTGTTATGTGTGTTTTTTGCTTCCTATACCCCCATGATTTTTTTCTCTTCACCTCCTGTTTCTTCTTTCCGTGGCTTTTTCTTCCACCATCTCCACTTCTCGCCTCCCTCGCTTCTCCCTGTCCTGCCCACCATGACTCTTTTCTGTTTCCTTTTTCAGCGGATCCTCCTCAGTAGGATTGAAAATGGTGTGTCACTGAAGGTAACACTGAAATGGAAAAGACTGGGTAGTTTATTTTTTTAAAAGAGGTTTAATGGACTCACAGTTCTGCAGGCTTAACAGGAAGCATGACTGGGAGACCTCAGGAAACTTACAATCATGGTGGAAGCAAGTCCCTTCTTCACAAGGCAGCAGGAGAGAAAGAGTGAAGAGGGAGGTGCTACACAGTTTTAAACAACCAGATCTTGTGAGAAACAGCACTCAGAGGATGATGCTAAACCATTAGAAACCACCCCCATGTTCTTGTAGGTTCTGAGCCTTCAGTTCCAGGCCATTCTGGGGCCCCAGAGGCTGTTTTGTCCACTTGCCTTCTGAGGCCATCAGCACGGTGTCCCCAGCCTCCATGTTGTAGACACAGTAGTGGTTTGGGTGCTGAGCAAAGGGTGCTGGGGTCTTGGGCCTGTGGAGCTTGGCTGTTGGGACACGAGGTACAAAGGGGAGTGGTGCCTGAGGACACAGGACTGGACCCCTCGGTGTCAGGGCTTTGGGCTCATGGTCCTGTCACCCTGGGTGGCATAGGCAGCTGCAGACGCAGAATTGCTTCAACAACTCAGCCTAACTTTTCTGCCACTGGAAGGGTGCTGCTTCCCTCACTTAACAAGAGGCTGTCAATCATGAGCCCTGAGGTCGGGGTGAGGCCAGCCCTTCGTGGTTTGTGTCACCAAGTGGGTTGTGCCTCAGGCTTGGCTCCACCTCAGGGCTCCACATTTGCAAGATGTCAGCTGATTTCCGGGGACTGGCCTCACCCTTAAGTGTTGCCTCCTTCTGGGCCTCCCAGGCGGGCATCCTGAGGATGCCTCTATGGAGACACCCAGCCCGTCTGGCCTGGGCCCCAAGTCCTCTCCATCACTCCAACCCTTCCCTGCCCTGGCCCAGGCAACCGCCTCTGGCCTGGATGCCCACAGCAGCCTTCACTTAGACCTTCCTGCCTCCAGCCTGGTCCCCCAATGCACCTCCCAATGGTCATGGTAATACTGAAATAAGGTCCTTATGATTGCTACCACATGCCATGAACTCTCCCCACCCCATCCACCTTGTATTATTAGTCTGTTCTCACATTACTATAAAGAACTACCTGAGACTGGGTAGTTTATGGAAAAAAAAAAAAGGTTTAATTGACTCACAGTTCCGCAGGCTTAACAGGAAGCACAGCTGGGAGGACTCAGGAAACTTACAATCATGCTGGAAAGTAAAGAGGAAGCAAGTCCCTTCTTCACAAGGCAGCAGGAGAGAAAGCAAAGAGGGAGGTGCTACACACTTTCAAACAACCAGAGCTCATGAGAAACAGCACTCGGGGGATGGTGCTAAACCATTAGAAACCACCCTCATGACCCAATCACCTCCACCAGGACCCACCTCCAACACATGGGGATGACAATTCCACGTGAGATTTGGGTGGGGACACAGGCAAAGCATATCACACCTCCACTCCTGTTTAGGGTCTTCCGCCCCAAGGCTTCTCAAATGCATCCTCTCATTTCCTTGCTTGCAGGAGGAACAGAAAGGTTTTATGGTTTTTGTTTTTTCGTGACTAAAGTTTTATTACAATCTTGCTATTAGGAGAAAGGCCTTACAGTAGTCTTAGTTTAGAAATTCACGTGTGGGCCAGGCGCAGTGGCTCACGTCTGGAATCTCAGAACTTTGGGAGGCCGCGGCAGGTGGATCATGAGGTCAGGAGTTAGACCAGCCTGGCCAATACAGTGAAACCCCATCTCTATTAAATACAAAAATTAGTGGGGCGTAGTGGCACGCGTCTGTAGTTCCAGCTACTCGGGAGGCTGAGGCAGGAGAATTGCTTGAAGCAGAGGTTGCAGTGAACCGGGATTGTGTCACTGCACTCCAGCCTAGGCAGCAGAGCAAGACTGTGTCTCAAAAAAAAAAAAAAAAAAAAAAAAGCTACATTTCTTTGCTTGTGTTATTTTAAATGGACACATAATGTACATATTTATAGGTACTGCGTAATACTGAATGTTCCCAACACAAAGAAATGGCAAATGAGGTGAAAATGTTCACAGCCCTGATTTGATCTTCACACATTGTACACAGGAACAGCAGGTTGTATTATGCCCCCCTTCTTTCTAGATTGGTCCAGATGCCCCTTCCAGGAAGCCTTTCCAGATTTCCACCCTGCAGAAGAAATCATCTTCCCACAGTGCTGGCCTCCCACAGCACTCAGTGCCTGTCATCATCTATCCTGGCACATGTGAGGCTCTTTCCATCAGGGACAGCGTCTTATCCAGTGCCTAGCCAGGGTCCAATTCAGGGCAGGCTTCAGAATGAATGAATAAACAAATGACTAAGAACCTGGCTGTTCCAAACACAGAAGCTTTATTGATGCACGTGAGGGAAAGAACTGAGGTACACGTGCTGGGCTGGAGGGGGAGGGAGGCCCCCAAGTCTCTGTCCTGATCCAAGGCTGTGTCCTGCTAGGATTCCTTCTCCTCCTCCTGTTTCCTCTCCTTCTCGTGCTGCTTCTCCAGCGGCTCACACAAATCCTAGAAGGCAGCGGGGAGGTGGGGTGAGGGGGAAGCAGAGGGATGCGGAAAGGGTGGGAGGTCTTCCAGGGGCGGGCAGAATGAGCTCTGGCCTGTAGAACCAGCTCAACCAGGGTTCCAGCCCGGGCACTGTCACTTCCCAGCTGGGTGATCTTGGGCAAGTCATTTTCTGTCTCTGAGCCTCAGCTTATTCGACTCTAAAATGGGGGCTCAGACCCTTAAGAACCACGGGCATTTACTGAGCACTTGGGACCCACGGGACCCTTACGCTGCATCTCCTGAATTCCTCACCACCTCCACTACTATGCAGATGATGTAACTGAGGCTCAGGGTGGCCATGGAGCCCATTCAAGGCTCCCTAGCCAGACAGCGGGGGTGCCAGGCTGTGGATCAGGTGAGCTGACTCCAGTGGTTTGTGTTCATAAGCCCTGTCCCAGGATCCTGGAGCTGGGGGTAGGGGGGCAGGTCACACCACTGGTGGTGCTCTCAGGTGGCAAATGGATGGAATTTGTTTTTCTTTGAACAGTCATGGAAGTACTGCATGTGTATATTTTAAAAACAGGAACCAGCTCGTCGGCACTGTGATTTCACAGACATTAGGGCACGGGGCCACACCAAGGCAAGACTTTCAAACACAGACTTAAAGAAAAGTGTTAAGGAGCTCATTACACAGTAATTCTCATTTGCAGCAAAAATCAGGATGGTGATTCCAGCTGTGCCGCAGTGTGGGTGACACTGAAAACCACAGCAGCGATTCCCCATTGCATGGGTATTAAAAATAAGCAGGGGGCTGGGTGTGGTGGCTCATGCCTGTAATCCCAGCACTCTGGGAGGCTGAGGTGAGTGGATCACCTGAGGTCGGGAGTTCGAGACCAGCCTGGCCAACATGGTGAAACCCCATCTCTACTAAAAATATAAAAATTAGCTGGGCGTGGTGGCGTACGCCTGTAATCCCAGCTACTTGGGAGGCTGAAGCAGGAGAATTGCTTGAACCCGGGAGGCAGAGCTGAGATCGTGCTACTGCACTCCAGCCTGGTAACAGAGCAAGACTCCATCTCAAAAAAAAAAAAAAGAAGAAGAAGAAGAATTGAGCAGGGAGTGGAGGTGGGGTGAAAGCCTGGGGTTTGGGGGTATCTGTAGGTGGTAACTCCCCACATTGCGTCTCCTCCAGTTGCCAATCCCCCCCCCTGCCACCTTGGCTCACACTGTTCCCTCCTGTTAGCTTTGAGATCCTCCCTGGTTTCCCAGGGACTTCTCCCTCCTGGGCTTTCATCCACCACCCCGGGCATCTGTAGAGCTCAGCTGTCCCTACAGTGAGGCAGGTGCCTAAAAGCAGAAGAACTGCCCAGTTGTGCAGTCTTGGCTGGCAGCTCTCCCACTCTGGGGCTCTGAGGCTGCCCAAGGTGGGCCATGGACAAGGTGGGCACTGCTCAATCCCTTGCGTTTACCTTTTTTGGATCGGCGTACAGGACTTCTGACCTGGGAATGCGCAAGCAGTCAAGAGCTTCATAGAACTCTCCCAATTGCTCCTTGGTTGCCTCTGGCTTGTCAGCTGCAGGAGGAGCAAGGACACTGAGTGGGGACGCAGTGGGGCCCAGGTGAGAGGCCAGGGAGGGCTGGCGTTCTGGGGGCCCAGCCCCAGGAGTGGGTGAATGGGGGGCGAGGCCTAGATGGGACATGGGCTTGGGGCTGCCAAGCATGCCTACCATAGACAGCCAGCCCTGACTTCTTCTCATCGTCCAGGTCAAAAGCGAGCATAAAGGTCCTAGTGTCCCTGAGAAACAGCAAGTAAGCGAAATATTCTTGTCCTTCCCCTGGAAGAGAAAAAAGAGCCTCTGGGTGAGAACATGGGATGGCACAATGGTGCCCATCTTACAGGTGAGGAAGCCTAGGTGTGTCCAGGCCCACACAGCCCATCCATGAAGCCCTGGGGCTCCCTTTGGCCACCGTGTGCCCAGCCCCTGCTGCGTGCCAGGCTCCACGCCAAGCACTTTCTGTACATAGGATCACAGGAGCCTCACGCAGACTGTGGCAGTCGGGGCCTTTCTCCCCATTTTACAGATGAGGAAAATGAGGCCCAAAGAGGAGGCTCAGGCTGCTGAATGGTGTCAGTTCAGCTCCATCAGCTCCCTGCTATGTGCCACCTCTGTGGTGATGGGGGGACAGAGTTGAAGGCATCACCTGTCCAACATACAGGCTTCTACCCTGGGTTTCCAAAGCATCTTAAAGAGGGAGAGAAAGACAGGTCTGAAGCCAGCCTGGAGTTCCGATTCCAGTTCTGATTATAAGCTGTGTGACCTCAGGGAAGCTATTTGAGGTCTCTGTTCTGTTTCCTCATCTGATTCTGCCAATGTCCTCTTAAAGTTGTTTCTGAGCACACCATAAGAGCTCAAAAATGTTAGTGGTTATTTCTCTGTGCCCACAGTCTCCAGGACCCTAGACCTACCCCCCACCTTATGCTGGCCTGCCCTATTCCCACGGTGAACCCTCCTGCTTGAGGGCTAGCCCTCACCGAATTTGGAGATGGTCCCATTCTCCCGCTGGACATTCATGTAGCTGGAGTTATAGATGCACTCATTCCGGCTAAAGCTAAACAGAAAATGGAAGGAAAACAGTACAATAAACAAGGATAAGTGGACAATCGCCCATCATAGTCCAGGGGCAAGAGTCCAGTGGAGATTAAAGCTAGCCCTCTCGGGTCTACCCATGGGAAGGCCAAGGCCAGAAGAAGGAGGGGCTTGCTCAGGTCAGAAGCTGAGATGGGGTGGGCTGGAATGGGGGATCTCACTTGGTCAGGTACTCTCTGAGAAAGATCGTGTCCTCTATCTTGTTGGGGGTAAAGTGAAAGAAAGCTGCAGGAACCTCCTGAGCCAGCTTCTGGAACTCCTCGTTTTTAAAAGCCGATGCGATATAAAACCACTTGCCGGAGATCTAGGGAGAAGGTGGGAGTGGTGATGGGGGCTTGATGCTGAGTCTTTGACTGTCAGCCAGGAAGAGACTCAGGCAGATAGCTCCCTGATTTTGCAAATGGGGAGATGAGGCCCCTGGTTGGGAGCGGGCGTGCAGGAGCTCACCCTGAGGATCAGTCACTTCCCCTGGGCAGCCCCTCCAGGCCCAGCAAAGAATTGTCCTCTGCAAAGGACTCTGCAGTGAGGTTTCTGAGTTTGGAGGCAGAGGGCGCCTCCAGAGTCCCCCTGGGCTGGTAAGAATTTTACCCCAAGGACCCAGCAGAGAAAAGGGCAGGGCCAAGAGCAGGCGGCCGACCACAGCCAGCAGGGAAACGGAAGGCCAAAGAATGGAGGCAGCTGCCCGCGTGTGCAGGGCAAGGCTAGCGCAGGCACTCACCCGGTCTAGGGTGGCATTGGTGATGGGCACCGGTCTTAGGTTGGCACACACTGGGATCTGGGCTTCTAGCAGAGGTAGGAGGCTCAGGACTGTAAGAACCCAAGGCAGCACCATGTTGAGACCAGGGGACACGTGGAGCCAGGCAGTGCTGGTGGCCAGAGGGTGCAGTCACCTTTATAATAACCTGTGGGCGGTCACCTGGAGCCCAGCAAAAGTTTGCTTTGTGTCTGTGACACAATCCTGTCAACACTTGGGAAATGCCTTGCACAAAACCTTTTCTCAAAGGCCAGCTGAGGGTACAGCCTGCAACCCCAGGTCTAATTTGAGTTCCTGACATGGAGAGGTTACAAAAGCTCTGCAGTCTGGAGGCCCAAGGCCAAGGTGGGTGTGGGGCTGCAGCCACATTAGTAAACATGTGAGTCTGTAGATTTCAACAGAGAGGCCTCCCGCTCAGCAATCTTACGTCTTCATTCAATTCCCATCCCACTGAGTGCCAAGACTTCAGTGGGACCCAGCCGCAAGCCAAATGATGAAGCCACCTTCCAGAGTCACCAGGCTGGCATGGGGTGTGTTGTGATGGGGAGAGTTGGGGTGAGGGGTGCTGGGTGAAGGCAAACATGGATTCAGTTACACGGAGTGTGGCAACAGCTGTATCAGAGCCAAAGTTCAGTGGGGCCCCAACCCAGCCCTGGACGCAGGCACATTTCCAAAAAGGGGCATCCAAATCAAATGTCTGTTTCTAGTCAACTTATTACGTGAAGCATCTCCCAACATCTAAAACAGGAAATGATCTCCCTGTTTCCCCCCATCTGAGCAGGCATCTTGCTTCTCTTTCACCAATATACCTCCAATCCTGGAGCAGTGCCAGAATCACTCATTCCACAGTATGTACCCAGTGCCCTTGAAGTGCTGCTTATTGCTTTCCCACCCCATTTACCTTTCTACCCCATCAGTCAAGTCTTTATTGTATGAATAAATGCTTTCAGAAAGTATGTAACCATTTCTTATGGCATGGTTACAATTTTGCCTTCTTATTCATTCCATTCTGAATACTCTTTCATGTTTCCATGTAGTTTGTAGTTAAAAGTTTAATGGGGCCAAGGTGGGAGAATCACTTGAGAACCAGAGGTCAAGACTAGCCTGGGCAACACCATGAGACCCTATCTCTACACAAAAATATTTAAAAATTAGCCAGGTCTGGTGCCGTGTGCCTGCAATCCTAGCTACTCTGGAGTCTGAGGCTGGAGGATTGCATGTGCCCAGGAGCTCACGGTTGCAGTGAGTGGTGATTTTGCCAGTACACTCCAGCTTGTGTGATGGAGCCAGTGACCCTGTCTCAAAAATAAATAAAATAAAATAAATAAATAATTAAAAGCGTAAGGGATGCAGAACTTTTCATTCACTTACTCTATTCTTTTATGTTTTTGTTTTTGAGATGGGGTCTCACTCTGTCTCCCAGGCTGGAGTACAGTGGCAGGATCTTGGCTCACTGCAACCTCCATCTTCTGGGTTCAAGCGATCCTCCCATCTCAGCCTCTGAATTAGCTAGGAGTACAGGCATGCACCACAACACCAAGCTAATTTTATTTTATTTTATTTTATTTTAAAGACGGGGTTTCACCATGTTGGTCAGGCTGGTCTTGAACTTCCGACCTCAGGTGATCCGCCCGCCTTGGCCTCCAAAGTGCTTGGATTACAGGCGTGAGCCACCACACCTGGCCCAACACCAAGCTAATTAAAAAAAAAAATTGTAGAGACAGAGTCTCACCATGTTGCCCAGACTGGTCTTGAACTTCTGGCCTCAAGCAAGCCTCCCACCTCAGCCTCCCAAAGTGCTAAATTATAGGCTTGAGCCACCACTCCCAGCCTATCTAATAGCATTTCATATTGTGATATTTCCTCTGATGATAAGTGTCAGAGAGTGACCAACTTCCCTTCTAAAATTGCCATACCATCTAAGGGAAAGAAAAGCACCTCTCATGCACAAAGTCTTAAATATTAACGTTCATAACAGCATTGTTCAAAATACCAAAACCAGAAATAATCCAAATGCCCATCAGCAGAAAAATGGAAAATAAAAATGTGGCATTTTCTTACTTAGGAATATGACTTACTAAGGAATATGACTTAGCAACAAAAATAGTTGAACTACTGACACATATAACACCATGGATGAATCTCAAAAACATTATGCTGAACAAAAGAAGCCAGACATAAAGGAGCTTATACACTGTATGGTCCAGTTTATATGAAGTTCTAGAATAGCCCAAACAAATCTATGATTTTGGAAATCAGATCAGTGGTTGCCAAGGGCAAAAGAAGACAATCTGACTGCAAAAGGGCATGAGAGAACACTGGAGCAGATGACAATATCCGGGTTGTCATTGTGGTGGCCGTTATACACACAGGTATAGTTGTAAAAACTAATTGAACTGTAAACCTAAAATGTGTGCATTTTCTTTTATTTATCCAACCTCAAGAAAGCCGATGTTTTAAAAACCCTCCTCCCAAACATGGCAAATCCAAAAGCACTAAGGATTTCGAATGCCAATTTGGCAACGCGCAAGTGACTCTCCTTATCCACATCCTTGTCACAACAGAAATGTCCCTTTTTTTCTCCCTTTTATGTGCTTTTGCCAGCTCGGTTTGTTTTTTGAATTTGTGTTGCTCTCATTTGAGGCTTGAAACAATGATTGGGGTTATCAGGAGGGAAGAGAGGCAGGTGAGAGAGTGGATGTAACAGGGAGCTGGGAGGTCTGTGTGGCTGGAGCATGTGACAGGATCAGAGTGCCCAGACTTCATGTGGAAGAGGTTGGCAGGAGACGGAGCCTATAGGGCATGGAAGCCAGGTGGAGGGGTTTGCTAGACTCCAGAGGTAATGGAGAGAAATGGAAAGATTTCAAAAGGGGTTGGAAGGCATAATCATATTGGTTCTTTAGAAAGATCGCTCTGTCTGCGTGGGAAGAATGGGAAGGGAAAGGGTAGGAGACGAAGCCTGGGAGACCAGTGGGAGCTGATGCTGTGGTCCAGGAGTGAGAAGATGGGGACAGAGACTCCAGATACCATTTATCAATTGATTGATTGATTGATTGATTGATTTGAGACAGGGTCTCACTCTGTCACCCAGACTGGAGTGCAGTGGCGCGATCTCAGTTCACTGCAGCCTCTGCTTCCTGGGTTCCAGCAATTCTCCTATCCCAGCCTCTCGAGTAGCTGGGATTAGCTGGGATTACAGACCATGTTGGCCAGGCTGGTCTCGAACTCCTGACCTCAGGTGATCCACCCGCCTCGGCCTTCCAAAGTCCTGGGATTACAGGCATAAGCCACTACACCCAGCCCAGATACCATGTATTTTGAGGAGACACTGAGCATTGCGTCGGGACAGCACCTCATGATGGACTACTGGGGCCCAAGGATTTAGAGGGCCCCACATATCACACCCACCCATCCACCCACACCACACACCCACATACATCCACACACAACACAACAGTTTATTAAATAACAGATCAGCCTTCTGTCCTTTGGGATCTGGTGTCTGGTACTGGAACAGTGGGACCCATATCACTAATCATTCTCTTTCACAACCAACACTGTGCAGGCCCAGGAAACAATCTCTACATCTGGCACTCCATTCTTTTCTTTTGAGACAGAGTCTTGCACTGTCACCTGGGCTGGAGTGCAATGGCACCATCTCAGTCACTGCAACCTCCCCCTCCTGGATTCACATGATTCTCCTGCCTTAGCCTCCTGGGTAGCTGGGATTACAGGTGCACACCACCACACCCGGCCATTTTTTGTATTTTTAGTAGAGACGGGGTTTCACTATGTTGGCCAGACTGATCTTGAACTCCTGACCTCCAGATCCACCCGCCTTTGCCTCCCAAAGTGCTAGGATTACAGACATGAGCCACCACGCCCGGCCTTGCCCTCTGCTCCAAGTGTCCTGATACGTCACAGATGATGCCACTGCAGACACAGGAGACAGACACTGCTTCAAGAGAGGATCAGAGTGAACTTGAACTTATAGGTAAGAAAAAAGACAAATTAACATTTTAACTCTTTCCTTTCAGCATGAATGCCAATTTAAAACTCTTGTTTTGCCAGAAACACTGAAAGTCTCTTTTCTTGCAATGTGTGGTTAGAGAGATCCTCCTGAGTTAGAAACAAGCAGTACTCACAACAGTTGCACATGGTTGCTGAGAAATGTTTGGCAATATTGCATCATTATTACTTCTAAAGGTACGTGTCTGGTGTCTGCAGATGGTGCCCACATACAGCCTGTATCTAGTTCTTTTTTTTTTTTTTTTTTTTTTTTGAACGGAGTCTAGCTCTGTCACTGAAGTTGGAGTGTAGTGGCATCATCTTGGCTCACTACAACCTCCGTGTCCCAGGTTCAAGCAATTCTCCTGCCTCAGCCTCCCGAATAACTGGGATTACAGGCGTCCACCACCACGTACGGCTAATTTTTGTGTTTTTAGTAGAGACGGGGTTTCATCCTGTTGGCCAGGCTCGTCTTGAACCCCTGACCTCAAATGATCTGCCTGCCTCGACCTCCCAAAGTGCTGGGATTACAGGCATGAGCCGCTGCACCCAGCCAATTGAATCTGGTTCTCTACTTGGGCATCTAGAGGTTGCATGCTAGCCTCGTGAATAATTTTTAGTTGTACAAATCTTTTGGACATGATTTAATTGATTAATTAAATTTCTAAAACTTAAATGTAAAAATGTCAGCTTCATTTAAAACACTTTTGATTTATAACGTTCAGGTACTTATGCCAATGGTCTCGGGTCTCTGTCTGTTCGAGTGTAGAAATCCCCAGTGTGGCCTGCGTAGGGGAAGGGTGAAGTAGGAGAGCTGTTGCCTTCCAGAGCAGAACTGTGCCCTGTGAACGCAGTGCAGAGGCACTTCGGAGTGCGTGGTGGCGGGTGCCTGTAATCCCAGCTACTGGGGAGGCTCAGGCACACTTCCAAGTGCCTCTCCTCGGCAGGAGTAAGCGGTCTTCAGTGTCCTCACTGTCCCTCAGGCTGCCCCGCAGGGGTCTCACTCTCCACCTGAGACTATCCAAGTAATTCCTCCAAGCTCATCCGGCACCCACCCTGCCGCAGTATAATCTTCTCCTAACATTTCAGGTGTGCTTGAGTGCTTCTAAAGACCCAAAAAGACTTTCTCAAGTTCAAATCCTGTTTTGTGATCTTGGGCAACTTAAGTAATCTCTTTGGACTTCCAGGGTTTGAAAAACCACGGTTACAACATGTGTCCCACAAGATTGTACATAAGATGAAAATGTGGGGATTGCACCTAGCATGGCACCTGGTGTGCGGTCCTGCACAAGAAATTGTAGCCATTGGTATTCCGAATGGCACTATTCTTGAGTTGAACCATATGAAACTGGGTTCTACAGGTCCAAAAGCAATTGGCTACCATTCTATTTCATACACTTCACTCTACTATTTTTTTTTTTTTTTTTTGAGACGAAGTCTCACTCTGTCGCCCAGGCTGTAGTGCAATGGCATGATCTCGGCTCACGGCAACCTCCGCCTCCTGGGTTCAAGCAATTCTTCTGCCTCAGCCTTCGTCACTCTACTATTATCGAATAATAGTCCTCTCTGTGCCTGGCAAGAAAGGCAGCGCATATTGGCCCCATTTTACAGAGAGAGAAACTGAGGCCTAGAGAGAAAGAATGGACCCAGGGCCATGTCCCAGTCAGGAGCTGGGTCTGCCTGCCAGCCTCTCCTTTTGCTCTTCTTTTCCTCACTTTCCCAATCCTGGGCTGCTGGCCATGATGGAGTGCGACCGTAGCCAGGGTTCGATTCATTGTGAACAGAGCAAACACAGGCGGGCCTGGGCTTTCCCCTGGAATTGGCCCGGCCTGGGAAGTCCCCCTGGCTGTTTCCTAACACTCCATTGTGCAACAGGAGATTGGGAACTATGGGTACTGTCAATTTTGGGAGAGTTTCTTTCCGTCCCCCAGCAACTTCCTACCTGCCCCTGCTGGGAATGAGCTGGCCCAGCTCCAGCATCCTCACTGGCCCACCTGGGTTTGGAGACCAGGCCGAGGGTCAGGAGTGTTAGCGTTCTAACATGGCTCCTTTTGCTTTCCCTTTCTGGCCCTTCTGGGTGGGTTTTCCAACCTCTACCATGTCTTCCAGGCCTAGCAGATGCTGCTGATGCCTCCAGAGCTCTGAGTGTGAAACAGACTTCTCTCCTGTCCTTGGAGTGCAGGCAGCTGCCTCTGGATAGCTCTGTTCCAAGACCCCATGGCAGTCAAACCCAATGCCAACCCAGACCTCTGCTCATCTGTGCAAACCTGTGACTTGTCATGTTCCAAGCTCCATACCCCAGGCCTCCTCACACCCTTTCGTGTAGCACCACATGGGACCACTTACCACTTACTCCCAGCTCTCACAGAGCTTTCTATGTATGTATGTATGTATATATATGTATGTGTGTGTGCATTTATTTTAAGACGGAATCTCACTCTGTCACCCAGGCTGGAGTGCAATAGATCTCCAGGGGGTTTGTTAAAAACACAGATTGCTGGCCATGCCTTGTGGCTCATGCCTGTAATCCCAGCACTTTGGGAGGCTGAGGTGGGTGGATCACGAGGTCAGGAGTTTGAGAACAGCCTGGCCAACATGATGAAACCCCGTCCCTACTAAAAATACAAAAACTTAGCCAGGCATAGTGGTGGACACCTGTAATCCCAGCTACTCAGGAGGCTGAGGCCGGAGAATCACTTGAACCCAGGAGTCGGAGGTTGCAGTGAGCCAAGATCGCGCCACTGCACTCCACTCCAGCCTGGGTGATAGAGCAAGACTTCGTTTCAAAAAAAACAAGCAAACTAAACAAACAAACACAGATTGCTAATCCCATCCTTGGAGGCTGTGATTCAGTAGGTTTGGGGTGAGGCTCAGAATTTGCATTCTGAAGGAGCTCTCAGGTGCTGCCTCTGCTAGCTCCTGGGTCCGATGCACATGACAGTGCTGTTAGCAGTCCTGGGTTTAAATTAGAGCTTTGCCTTTCTCTTGTTTTTTTTTTTAGATGCAATCTCACTCCCTCCCCCAGGCTAGAGTGCAATGGTGTGATCTGGGTTCATTGCAATCTCTGCCTCCCAGGTTCAAGCAATGCTCTTGCTTCAGTCTCCCAAGTAGCTGAGACTACAGGTGCGTGCCACCACACCTGGCTAATTTTTGTATTTTATCTGGTAGAGACAGGGTTTCACCATGTTGGCCAGGCTGGTCTCGAGTTCCTGACCTCAGATGACCCATCCCCCTCCACCTCCCAAAGTGCTGGAATTACAGGTGTGAGCCACTGTGCCTGGCTTGAATCACAGCTCTGCCTTGGCCTCACCTGTGATCCCAGGCCCTTCCTTGGGCATCAGCTGCTCTCTATGTAAAATGAGAGCGTGTGCTTTGGATGTGGAGATCACCATGCCTTTCCAGACCTTGCCTCCTAGGCTCTGTGGAACCATGGTAGGGTGGCTCTGGGGCCCACTATCTGCAGCAGGTGTAGTGATTGGGGTTGGGGACAGAAAACGGAGCTGTATGTGGACTGATAACCTTGAAGCTCGGTGCAAATTTTTTAAATATAAAATCCTGGGTATAAACTCAACTGTTAGTGATTTGTTCTTTCTCCTCAATGAGAAGGACAGAAAAGTTCTGATTCATTCTTAGTCCTAGGGAAAGAGGAACAAGCTGAGGAAGAAAGAGATCTGAAACAAGGGTCAGGAAACGTGGGCTCTACGCCAGGATACTCAGATACATGTAAATTTCAGATAAACAAAAAGTAAAATGATTTTTAGCATAAGTATATCCTCAAAATTGCATGGAGCATACTTGTATTATAAAGTAGCTATTGTTGGCCGGGCACAGTGGCTCACACCTGTAATCCCAGCACTTTGGGAGACCAAGGCGGGCGAATCACCTAATGTCAGGAGTTCAAGACCAGCCTGGCTAACATGGTGAAACCCGTTTTTACTAAAAATACAAAAAAATTAGCTGGGTGGAGTGGCATTCACCTGTAATCACAGCTACTTAGGAGGCTGAGACAGGTGAATAGCAGAAACCTGGGAGTCGGAGGTTGCTGTGAGCCGAGATCGCGTCATTGCACTCCAGCTTAGGTGACAAGAGCAAAACTCCATCTCAAAAAAGAAAAAAAAA